>JAESVK010001396.1:1381340-1412781 GCA_017140935.1 Hamamelis virginiana | reverse complement strand
TATATATATATATATATATATATATATATATATATATATATATATATTTATCATGCCACAAAATTTCAAGGTCTTACAGGGGTATATCCTAAGTGGAACTTATTGTACCAATTGTACTCATTTTCTCTCGTAATGAAGAAGACTATCACTCCTGTGGATGTAGGCAATTTGGGCCGAACCACGTAAAAATTCTTTGTGTTCTTTATTGTGTGTTTTTGCCATTTCTTGTGCCTAATATCTTGGGTGATTATTTTTCTTGTGGATTTATTCCCAACAGTTAAAAGGATCCTAATCAGCTTGATGATGAAAGCATTGGTTTAGATAATCAATCCCATGATAGGAATGAAGGTAAGCAAATATCTTCCTAGTTTTTTGTATTTAAGCCTTTGTTGGGCTCTCTTTTATTGGTGGTTATCAATGAAAACTATCATATGGAATTATCGTGGTGCTAGTAGTAGATCATTTTATGAGAAATATGAAGGAGTGGATTCATTTGTATGATCCTCGATCAGATTCTTGTTTTGATGGAAACTAGAATGAATCCCAATAAATCGAGCAAAGAAGGTAATTAATTTAGAAGCTTCGGTTCTCTAATTCTTTTTCTAGAGGTATATGCATGGATCCTCTAGTTTAAGGATCAAGTCAGTGCGGAGATTCTTGAAGATTCTAAACAAGCTATATATTCATGCTTTGATTAGTCACAATCAATTTGAGTGGTTGTTTTCTACCAACTATACTAGTCCCAACACTACTACAAAAATGTTAATTGACCACGCTTTCATTTTTTTTTTTTTAAACCACCATAGTTTTTGTCTAAGTGTGATGAAAAATAACATTTTATATTGTCATAGTTATTAAAAAGTGTGGTGAAAGTTAGACTTTTGGCCATGGTTTTCAAGAACAGTGGTATGTATATTTTTAACCACACATTTCTATAAAATGTAGTGATTATATAATACTTTTAACCATGGTTTTTAAAATATGTGGTTGAATGTCTTGTTTTGGGCACGGTTTATAAAAACCGTGGTAAGTTTGTGTTTGCCTAACCGTGGTGGAAATGAAGACCTTAACTTTTGTTTCTTGTTTGCCCGAAGAAGAACTCGTTTTCACTCTATCAATTCCGCTCCCTCACTCTCTTGGTATCGTGCTCCATCTTCTCTTAGTTCACGACTTTCTTCTCTCTTTCTGCCATGGGATCCAGTTCTCTCTCATAGATCAGTCTCTTTCGTCAAGGATCGGGGGTTTTAATCTCTATTTTTCTCAATATGGATCGGTAGCTGTTGAATCCTTCTTGTTGCTGCCCTTCTTCTCAATGAGGTTTAGGGTTTCAATCTCCAAATCAGAGCTAATATAAACAAATTATATATCACCTAGTTTTGATAATCTTTCTTTGAATACTGAATTTTATTTTCTTTGTTTCTAATTGTTTCTAGTTTGTTTGTTTGTTTGTTTTTTTTTTTTTAAATTAAGGATTTTGCCTTTTCGATGTAATTGGCAAAGCATTCATGATGGTTTTATTTAATAGAATGAAAGCGCACAATCATAGTAGGTTTATTTTGGTTTTGTACAAAACAGTATTGGTTATTTATTGAGGTTAATGGATTGCTAAAAGAGTCACATATTGAGGTGTTGATTTTGTCTTTGATATGTGTCAAGCTATGAGAAGTGGATGAGTTTTACACTATAAATTTGACGATAGTGTTTCAAAATATGTATCCCATAATTATCTATTAGCTTTATATTTACACATGGTTACATAAATATATACTGACTGGATTATTTCTGTATATATATCTATTACTATAATATATGGCAAGCCCTCCCTTAATGGGCTGAGTTGGCAAGCTCTCAATTTTTTTTTCTTTTCTTTTTTCTATTAATGATTCAAACCCTCTCTGTTCATTAAAAGCTCTAGGCACTCTTTAAAGAACGCACGCATCCCAAGTTTTTCGTTTTGTCCAAATTTTATCTTTCTCTTCTTAATTACACCCATTTCAAATTCAAATTTCAAATATCTATTTAAAAAATAGTAAAACTCTCTCTCACACACTTCTCTACGTGGTTGGTTCAAATGCTCGCAAAAAAGGTTCTATCAATGTTATTTAATTTTGAAAAATAACAATATATTGCATTTAGTTTTGAGAAAAAAAAAAATTGAATTACTTTCTGTATAGAATTGGACAACAATATTAGAAAAAATATTTTGTTCAATAATGTTAAAATTAAAATTGATCAAACTTTTTGCTAAATATTTATATTTTTCAATAGATTTTTTAATGTTCCATTATTATTTTCACACTTGAGCATTGCCCAAAGTTTAAAAATATTTTATTAAATAATGTTAAAATTAAAATTGATCAAACTTTTTGTTATATATATATATATATATATTTGATAAATTTCTTAATGTTCCACTATTATTTCTACACCTGGGCATCACCCGGGGTTTATACTAGTGTGTGTGTGTGTGTGTGTGTGTGTGTATAAAGAAATGATTCTTCAGCATATAACTGTAGGATTCGTATTTTTAAAAACTAACCGTAGGATTAGATACTAATCTTATGCATGTCATGTATACCAAAAATCACAATGATTCAGTGGTCGGTTTCTTGGAAATGTCACTAAAAAAGATCGTGATAGTTTTTAGCAATTACAATTTTTCATAGTCTAATTTTGAGATTTTGACATTGGATCGCTGTGATTTTATATATATATCTATACACACACACACACACACACACACACACGCACACACACACACACAGTCTTGATTTAGTCAGCATATGCTTACATAAGTTATGTAAGCATAAAGCCTAAATATAATTATGGTATGCATATTTTGAGAAACTAATCGTTGGATTAGATACTGAATTTGTGAATGTCTTGCATGCCAAAAATCACAATGATCCAATGTTAGAATTTCAAAATATAGCTATGAAAAGTAGTAACTGCCGAAAACTGTCTGTCATAGTTTTTCTCGGTAACATGTCCAAGAAACTGATCATTGGATCTCTATGATTTTCGCTAGACATGACGTGCATGAGGATAGTATCTAATCTAATGGTCAGTTTTTCAAAATATATCCCACAATTATCAATGTGATTCATGCTTACATTAGCTTATATAAGCATATTCTGACTTGATCATTTCTATATATATATATATACAAAGCTTCTACTATAAGGTGTACATGATGTAAGATGCATCAGGTGGCCTCTTCTAGAGCCACTTGTTGAACATATTTTCAGAAACTGACCGTTGAATTTGATGCTCGTTTTATGTATATCATGCCTACCAAAAATCACAGTGATCCAACGGTTGGTTTCTTAAAAAATCGATTGTGAAAAAAGTGTGACATTTTAAAGAACAAAAAAGCCACCGTTTTTCAAAGTTACATTTTTTAGAAATTAACCATTGGATCACTGTGATTTTTTGCAGGCATGATATACATGAAGGAGCATCAAATCCAATGGTCATTTTTTGAAAATATGCTCAACTAGTGGCTCTAGAAGAGGCCACCTGATGCATCTTGCATCAGGTGCACCTTACATTAGCAACTTTGTATATATATATATATATATATATATATATATAGATATATATAATTCCTATCCTGCAGTAAGCATATGCTTACAAAAGTTATGTAAGCATGAAACTCATAGATAGTTGTGGGATACAGATTTTAAAAACTGACCACTGGATTGAATATTCTTTTTTACGAATGTTGTGTTTGCCAAAAATCACTGCAATCTAATGTCAAAATCTCAAAATTAGACAACGAATTAAACAGTGACATTTTTTAGAAATCGATTATTGGATCAATATGATTTTTGGCATACATGACATGCATAAGTACAATATCTAATCCATCTGTTAGTTTTTCAAAATATGTAACCCACCATTATCTATAATTAACTTATGTAAGCATATGCTGACACGATCATTTCTATATATATGATGTTGTCATAAATATAGAAATGATCCTACTAGTACGAGGCTGATAGATAATTATCGAATACTTATTTTAAAAAATTAATTGTTGGATTACATACTCTTGTTATGGATGTCACGTATGCCAAAAATCACAGTTATCCAATGGTCGGTTTCTTAGATATGTCATTGAAAAAATTTGACAATTTTCAGCGATTAAAATATTTCACAATTTGTATTTTGAAATGTTGATTGACATCGAATCACTGTGATTTAAGGCATATGTGACATCCATAGTATTTAATCGAACGTTTGGTTTTTCAAAATACATAGCTCACAATTAATTGAAGGTTTCATGTTGACAGCATATGTGCATAGGATCGGGACTGTATATGTATGTATATATATATATATATATATATATATATAGAATTATGATCAGGTAAGGACATCACTACCTATTTTATTGTTAGTTTACCTCCATTGGGAGCCATAGGATAGGTTTTTTGAAAAACCGACCATTGGTTTATACAATCTTCTTATGCATGTCATGTTTGCCAAAAATTACAATGATCCAAAAATTAGTTTTCAAAATACAATATGTGAAACACTCTGATAATATCTAACGTTGGATGCTTTCACAGTTGTTTAATTACAGTCTGATTTTTGAAAAATGACCGTTGGATTATTGTGATTTTTGGTAGACATGACATACATAAAAAGATTATCTAATCCAATTGCCAGTTTTTCAAAAATACAAATCCCAGTGAAAGTGGGCTAACGGTAGGATAGGTAAATACGTCCTTGCAAGATCGGACTGTATATATATAATACATAGGTTCGCATATATAGGTCTTGGTAAATATAGTACATGGATATCTTATTATATATAATGCAGTACAGTTGATGTGGCACTCTCGTAGTCTCTCTGTCCTCCATTCTCCTTTTTTTTTTTTTTTGTTGCTATACAGCTCCTCCATTCTCTTCTCTTCTCTTCTTTCTCTCCTAAATTATCTCATTCTCTTATTTCTTATTATATTGGTTTTGGCCACACTTTAGTCTTTCCTTCCTTCATTCGCTCATTTTCTTAATTCTCTCATTCTCTTCATTTTTATTGGTTTAGGTCATACTTTAAAATGATATGGTTTTATAATATTGGTCCAACTAATTAAGTGCAACTAAAATTTTCAAGATTCTTTATTCATTTCATACATGGGTCCAATATTAGATTTTTTTTTATAATAATTTTTTTCTTTTTAATTTAGATTACCTAACTTTTTTCTTATATCTTGTCTGGATTATTATTTTTATTTAAAAAAATTAGTTCTACTTGACTTTCTAGTTTTTATTCAATATTTTCAAAATCTTATTTTTTAAAATAATTCATTTCACTTAATTTTCTCCAAGCTCTTTAATATTTTTAATCAAGTTTATACATATATTAAAATAAATACTCTAACTTGCACAATTCGCGGGGTTTGAGCTTGTATACTCATAAATTATAATATATAGAACAATGCTATTGCTCCCGTCCACTTTTCCCGTTTTGTTATTCCCGTATGATGTGTTAAAGTGCCACATTAGCACATAATAAAAATACTCAAAACACAATTAAAACGTTCAAGACAGTGAAAAAACCCCAACATAGGGAAAACGTCTAAATTCAGTGAAAATACCCAAACTCAGTGAAAATACCCCAAGACAATGAAAATACTTAACATAGTGAAAATACTCAAACTTAGTGAAAATCCAACATAATGAGTATTTTTACTGTATTTTTTGGATTTTCACCATGCTTTTGAGTATTATTATTATTTTTTTTTATAACTTAGTGAAAACCCATTATCTTTTTTACTATATATATATATAAAATACTCATAGAGAAAACACCCATCATCTTTTTTACAGTATTTTTTAGATTTTACTGTATTTTTACTGTCTTGGGTTTTGGATTTTTACTGTATTATTTGGGTTTTCACTATGCTTTTGAGTATTTTTTATTATTATTATTAAACTCAGTGAAAACCCATTATCTTTTTTTATAAAAATACACACAGTGAAAACACCCATCATCTTTTTTACTGTATTTTTTAGACTTTACTGTATTTTTATTGTCTTGGGTTTTGGATTTTTACTGTATTTTTTGTTTTTACTATCTGTTTTTTAAGAGCACAATAAAAAAGAAGAATGTGAGAGAGATTGTTTATTAAGAGGACAATAAAAATGACAAAAAAGAAGACAGTAAAAAAGAAGAAGGAGAGAGAGAGATAGAGAGAGAGAGAGAGGGAGAGGAGGACTCTGTTTTTAAGAGGATAGTAAAAAAAAAGAAGAAGAAGAAGAAGAAGAGAGAGGGAGAGGAAGACCGAGAGTAGACCTCGATCTGCTGTTGCTGCTGTGTTTTGGTGTTTTGGTGCTCTGGTGCGCCCCTGCAGCCATTCGATCTTTTCCTACTGGAGAAATTGATGAAAATGAAACAACAACAATCACAATGAATGTTTCACGTGAAGACCTTATTCTTAATGTCGGCAAAGCTTCTCATCAAATCAGATCATTCGTAGCTTCGAGAATCAGATTAAACAGCAGCCTTACCATGAATGTTTCTCTAATCATGAGCATGACATCAGCAAAACCTCAATCACAAGCTTGACGCAGATTGCAGCCATTACACATTTCCTCGCATTTATTCATAATAGAGCTTGACGCCGGCGACGCAGATCACGAGTTTGACACCGGAAAAGCTTTCGATCACGGAATATCCTCCATCAGCATCGTTTTCTTCTCTGTCGATAGTCAGCATCAGGAGCATCGTGAGATGGATGAGATCCAGTAGCATCAGCAGCATCGTGAGATTTTGTTTGAAGCACTCCTCTCTCTCTCTCTCTCCCTCTCTCTCGGTGTCTCTCTTCCCTCTGTCATTCTCTCTCTAACAAATGCATACATGCATTTGGACATTTCTTTTTTTTTTTTTCCTTCTGTCTTTTGTTTTTTTATTTTTTTGGTAAAAATTCATTTGTCTCGATCAAGTGACATGACATTTTAAGTCAACAACCCACATCAGATAGGAAGAAAAAATACGATGACGGTATGGGATCTTCAGCATTTTCCATTATAATAACATAAATAAGTGGATGAAGATGAGCTTTAGATTTGGCTTCGTGGTTATCAATCTTCCATTAAAATATATGGACAAAAAATTTAAAGACCTCCCCAAAATTAAAAATTGAAAGTGCACTAAAATATCATTTTCACCGTGAAAGTAACTATTTTCCGTCTCGAGCCTTTAAATGGACCGTACGTGCCACGAGCTCTTCAAAACGCGTGGACAACCCTTTCTCGCTGCGAATCTCTGTCCTCCATGTCTACACAAGAGAGCATGAATGACACCATCATAACATATGACCATCATATATTAGTGTGTAGAATGACATCACCATAACATAACATAAAACCATACATAAATATATAAATAATTATATAATTGTATAGAATATGGTTTATGTTCTTACTTTTCCGTTCGCTTGCGCTCTCATACGTCGCTGTCAGTCATAAATTGGGGAAGAGCTGAATATGGGAAAGGATGAAACCACCAGAAACCCTGCGAGCGGGAAAAGGCAAAAAGCAAGCTCTCTCTTTCTCTCTCTAGACCCTCCTCCCCTCTCTCTCTCTCTCTCTCTCTTCTATATCTAAGTTCGACTCTCTCCTTCAATCTAATTTCGAAGGTAGAATCCCTCGTTCTCCTCTGATCTGTTCTCATAGTCTTCCACGATGACTTAGTCTCCCTCTCTCTCTCTACACAAGTATCTTTGTTTCTCTCTCTATATAAGCTAGAGTGCGAAAGCATGGCGGTTGAGTTCGAGGGCTTCTCGATCCGGTATGTTTAATTAGTTTGTTGATACTACAACTTTTTCTCTGGTTTTTGTTTTGTTTGCTTTGGTTAACTTAAATCTTCCTTGCACGTTGTGATTCGGTGTCGCAGAGAGTATGTTTCCAAGATGAGGACTGTCGACGTGGTGAAATGCTGGCCGTTCGGTGGAGACTCGGAGGAGGAGGAGGAGAAGAAGGAAAAGGAAGAAAACGTCGTCGGTTTGTTACCTCCGATCACTGTTGCTAAGTTCAGGTGGTGGTCTCATGAGCTGGAGCTCGTGAGATCGAGAGACGACGTCGTTCTTGGAAACTTGAAGATTCAAGAATTAGAAGAAGAAGAAGAAGTAGAAACACAAGGATCGGCGGAGGAGGAGGAGGAGAAATTGGAGATGATATGTCCGGTGTGCCGGATGTTTACGGCGGCGACGGTGAATGCAGTAAACGCGCATGTGGATAGTTGTCTTGCTCACGCGTCGAGAGAGGAGCGGCGGCAGTTGAGAACAGTGGCGGCAGCGGCGATGAAGGCGAAAGCGAAGGCACCAAAGAAGCGATCCATAGTGGAGATTTTTGCAGTGGCGCCGCAGATTGAGACCGTAGATTTGGATATAGATTGTGATGAGGAGGATGAGGATGATGAAGAGAGTACCGTTAAGGTCTCAAGTGCGAGCGAAGTTGTTATTTCGTGTAATAATAAGAAGAGTGGTGTGAAGAAAATTAAGAGCAAGTTGAAGAGAGAGAAGGCGAAGAAGTTGAAGAAGAAGAAGAAAAGTAAGAAGGATGGCTCAATTGCAAAGAAGGTATGCGTTATCTATATGATTATTATATGTATCACAAATTGTTGATTAATATTGATTTGTTGATTGCTTTAGTCTCAGTGATCGACGAATATTATCTCCATTACTTTATTTTATTTTTTAAAAATCACTTTCTGCATAAAATTACTGCTGAAAAAGCTGGTAAAGACTGTAAACATTTGAAGACGAAAGCAGTGACATTGTAAATGTACTTGTTGTGTGAGCAACGGGGCAATGAGGTTGAGTATAAAGAGAAAAAGTTAAAAAAACAAGAGATGGGGTTCTCATGTTGGGGGAAGGTTAGTTTGAGCATGTCAAGGGAGTGTTGTGTGGTGTGATTCTCCAGCTGTACCGTACGAGTATGGGCAGAGATGGGCTTTTAATTTATGAGGTGATGAAATATTTGTCCTTGGTCTACCTAGCTCAACTGTACATCCTAGAATATATATAAGTGATGCTGTTGTTTATATCGAGTATTTCTTTCAATAATTCACATTTTGATCAGATTGTTGGTATTTGATCATATATCTTGTTTGAATATTAATTGATTATATAGATTGGTACGTGGAATGTGAATGTTAGAGAGAAGTAGGGGCCTTAGAGTGGTCACTATTTGTAAATCTCTTATGGGATCATTTGTTTGAAAGTAAGATGTTAAAAAAGGTTTGGATTTCTGACTTGGGAAAGTGGATTTGTATATAACACTGAGATAGTGTAAGCGGTGGAAATGAGGGACAAATCATATACTTATGTGTATCGTATCATTGGTATACTTTCTGTCTGAATGATGGCCATCTCTATCACATGTACATTATCTTGTAAAGTTGGATTCATAATTTTCACCTTTATGAGGAGTACGTATTTGGTGAAATGAGCAAACTGTTTTTGTATAGCATTGTGGTACTACGTTGGAGCGGCATTTAATGGGTCAGCGTACTGGTGTTGGAGTTTAAAATCTTATCTGCAGTTTGATTGGCAAGATGGTTTGGAGGAATGACTCTTAATTTTCTATGTGGTCCGTCTGTAAGTGATCGATGTCAGTTATGCTAGCTGATTAAAATTTTGCTGGGGAACTATTACCTTTTGAGAATTGTTAATTTCAATTGGAGGATTGCCGGGTTGGTCTAATGGTCTGGGACAATGTTACATTGGATTTGGAACTTTTCTGGCTGTATTTACTTGTTGTAGTGCTGACCATTGTCGTCTGGGTGGCATAGGTTTGGTGATGTAGGATTTAAATCAACTTATTATTTTATGTTATTTTTCTTTCTGTCTATATAAGAATGCATCACGAGAGGAATTTGTGGGGCTTGTTTCTTTGTATTTTTTGGGCCGAGGCATGGTTACTTTGATATGGATCATCCTATGTCTATTATTGAATTAACTTCTTCTGTGACTTGGCAAAACAAAAAATAGAAAAGAGAAACTTCTGCATCTTGATTGAGGGACAAATGGTTGGAACATGATTGCTTCCTGTCAATTAAGCTGATAATTTTGAGATGAAAATGATTGATATGGAAATATGACAGATGGGGTTCAACCTTGCGCCTATATTATGTACCATATGTACCTTGTACTGGTATTGGAATATGCAATCTTCTCCGTAGACAGATCAGGAATTTTTCAGGAATTTTTAATGCTGCCTGGATTGTTAGAATGACTTCCAACTTTGTATTTGGGCTGATTGGAATCTGCCAATGGAAAACATTGGATTACTATTCACAGTACTGGACAGTAAGTTCTGGATAGTTCAGAGGTTGAAGGAAAGAGCAATGAGGTCTGGACTGATATTGGACTGTGACTAAGTTATTGAAAATTCAGTGCTTGAAGAAAAGAGCAACGAGGACAGGACTGATACTGAACTGGGACTACAGAAAATTGGATTACAACTTCTGTTTATTCCTTTTAATCGTATAGTCACCTGAATCACATGAGTATGATGAAATACCAAGTTAAATTACTTTGACTAGCTGAATGATGAATTAAGTAAACTACATATGTCATCATATACTCTTATTTACATTGTTGTTCATCAACATGTGTAAAGAGAAGGCTGGTGATGATGTTCCTTTCATTTTATGGGCCTTATGCTTGTTGTTTGTGTGCAGTTTGTATGGGTGCTTTATCAATAATCAGAAGTCGAACAACATATGGATCAAAATATATTTGTTAGCAGAATAACTTCTGTTTTTAAACTGAAAGGAATTTATGGTTGTTGGTTACAACCTTCTTATTGTTACAATACTGTTGGTATAGATCTGATTCACAGAGATTCTTTTTGTTAAAAAGGTGACTGATGAGATCTCAGTTATGGTCTGGTACTACAATTATATTGGATTTGAAATGTTTGATGCTTTTTTATTTTTTATTTTATTTTTTTTAAGCTTTTGTTAATTTTTTTGATAAGAGCATGAAAATTATTTATTTTCCTTGATTATGATATTCTGGTAAAGAAACTACAGCTACAACATTGTTTTGAGGGCAAGATCTCATTTATTTTACAATTTCTTCTTTGATGCCTTCTTCATTTAGTTATATTTAGGTATGAATAATTTCCTTTGTTTAGTGAAAATGTCTCATCTCAATTTCTTTCCTCATATTCTTGGCCTGTATAGCTAAAGTAATATGTGGCTCAAAAAGTGCGTCCTAGGGTGTGGACAGATTTTTTTGGGTAATGATGCTGCTGGGATTTATCATTTATTAGAGTAACTAGATGCCATCTATATTAGCTGTTCATACACTTTGATTAATGAATAATATTCCTGTTATTGCATGTCTTTTTTGCCTGGAACTTGATATTGATAATACAACAACAGTGATATGACAAATTATTACACATATAATTACAAACTATAAGTTGTGCATATTGGATTCCCATCCCAGATCAGATTTATCACTGCCTATATTTAGGTCTATGTTTTCCAATAAAACTATTTGCTTTGGAGATGTCTATAGTCCTTAGATCAATTTTAATTAGGTGGCTATGATAGTAGTTATGTATTAAAATAATGATAGTATAGACCTAAAGTTTCTGTGGCACACCTTTACATCTCAGGCAGTTTCAACTGTATAACATAATGATATTTCTATATTGATAAAAAAAAAAAAATACTGGTATTTCTATTTTCTAGAACATGTTAGGAAACATGGGGATCCAAAAAAAAAAAAAAAAAAAAAAGAAAAAAGAAAGAAAGAAAGAAATGTCACTATTTATTAAATAAGTTGTTAAAATATAAATTTTTTTACAATGAAGAGGTTCCTAAAGGCTTGGATGAAAGAGTTTTAAGGACGGAGGAAAACCATACTAGAGTCATTTCAACCAAAAACTCATCATCTTCATTTTAACACGTCTTAAGGAGCGTCTATAAGAGCAACTGACTTCCCTACTCTGAATTTGTCTAGCTCAATTAGAAGCTCAAAAGTTAATTCTAGTTTTCCGAACAGCTCTCTTTACACAATTGTTAAAATGCCAAAAGTCTTGGATGTTTTGAAGAATCATTCGACCAACTAATACTCTTCTTCTGTCCTCTAAATGCTTCAAAGTTACTTGAAAATTTTAATTTAATTTTTAACAACCCTTCTTTGTTTAAAATATCCATGAGTTGTCTTAATTCTCAAACTTATAGGAAGTGAACACTTTTGTGAAAATTTCCACAAGTTGATTAGTGTGGAAATCCATGATTTGGTTCCTAGTTTCTAGGAATTTACTGCTGTAATTAGTTTGATTTGTTTCCTAGAATAAAGGGATATGGGTATTATTCCACCCAATTCCCTAATTAGCTCCTTGATTTCAGGAAGTGATTCACTCCTTCCTTGCTATATATACGTGTATGTTTTATTCAGAAAATAAAGAGAATTATAGAATTTTGTTCTCAAAAACCACATGGTATCAGAGCCACCTCTGAAACCTTAGAAACTCTCTTTCCGATGACCAAATACGGCATGGCCACAGAAAAACAAGGCTCGTCTTCATCAGAAGTGACTTCTGGCTCCGAAGCTCCTGTTCCCAGCAACCATGGCGGATCAGATGGCATCTCTCTTCCCATTACAGGTCATAAGCTGAATGGGAACAACTACATCCAGTGGTCGCAGTCCGTCAAGATGTACATCTGCGGAAAGGGAAAAGATGAGTACCTTACAGCTGCTGTTCCGGTTGCTAAAAACTCCGCTCTAGCCACTCGAGGAATCCAACACCCCAATAATGACAACCGGCAAAGAAAGGGGAGACCGTGGTGCGATCACTGCCGAAAACCAAGTCATACTCGTGAGACTTGCTGGAAAATACACGGCAAACCTGCAGATTGGAAGCCCTCGATACCAACTCTAGACAAAGAAAGCCGAGGAAACCATGTTGCTGTTGATGAAGGACCTGCACCCACAGAATCGGTCCATTTAGTAAGGAACAACTTGAGATCTTGCAAAAGATGTTCTCACAACAAAATCCTACCCACAATATCATCGGAACAAGTTCATTAGCACACAAAGGTAATTACTTAAGTGCGCTAACTGTAAATTCAGAAAAAACAGGTCCATGGATTGTTGATTCCGGTGTGTCCAATCACATTACTGGAGATGCAACTCTCTTCCACAGTTACAGCCCAATCCGAAACAATTTTACAGTAAAAATTGCTGATGGTTCTCTCTCTAAAGTAGCCGAAACAGGTTCTATTATCATTTCAGAGGACCTAACACTAAACTCAGTTCTTTATGTTCCCAATTTAGAATGTAATCTTCTGTCAGTAAGCAAACTCACTCCAGAACACAACTGTGTTACTAAATTTTTCTCGAATCTGTGTGAATTTCAGGATTTGGATTCGGGGAGGACGATTGGCAGTGCTAAGGTGTGCTTGGGACTTTATCTTCTCAAAGTTGGTAAATCTCCTAGAAGACAAACTCATAATGCAGTATGTGTTGAGTCCAAGAGTCAGTCCAATAAAAGTTCAGTTTCTTTTGAGAATTCCAATAAGGATAGTGCAATCATGTTATGGCACTATCGTTTGGGTCATCCTAATTTTATATACCTTCAAAAATTGTTTCCATCTTTATTCGTGAATAAAAATCCGAATTCTTTTCAATGTGAAGTGTGTCAAATTTCAAAGCATGTTCATAACTCTTATCACATTCAACTCTACAAGGCATCTTATCCTTTTTCAATGATTCATAGTGATGTGTGGGGGCCATCTAGAATAAAAAATGTCACTGGCACTAGGTGGTTCATTTCATTTGTAGATGATCACACTAGGATCACATGGCTATTTCTCATGAAAGAAAAATCAGAAGTTGGTCACATTTTCAGGAAATTCAACACTATGGTCCAGACTCAATTCCAAACAAAAATACAAGTGTTGAAAACCGATAATGCAAAGGAATATTTTGAGAACTTTCTAGGTGATTATCTTGCAAGTCAGGGCATTGTCCATCAGAGTTCGTGTGTCGACACACCACAACAAAATGGGGTTGCCGAAAGAAAAAATCGACACCTCCTTGAAGTTGCCCGATCACTCATCTTCACCACACATGTTCCCAAGTTTTTCTGGGGTGAAGCAGTCTTAACAGCTGCTTATTTAATAAACAGGATGCCTTCTCGAGTCTTGAAATTCCAAACACCTTACCAAGTTCTCATTCACTCATTCCCTAACACTCATGTCCTTTCCACTCTTCCTATGAGAGTCTTTGGTTGTTCAGTGTTTGTCCACATACATGCCCAACATCGGAGTAAACTTGATCCTAAAGCACTCAAATGTATTTTTGTTGGATACTCCTCAAATCAAAAAGGGTATAAATGTTACTCTCCGGTCACACGAAGGGTATAAATGTATTTTTGTTGGATACTTCGAGCAACAACCTTATTACCCCAAAAATGATATTCAGGGGGAGAATTTCACTCAAGAATATCAGCTTTGGGATATTGATGCCTTAGAATCATCCTGTGTCCATAATCCATCTCCTCCATCTCCGACCGAGTTATCACAGCCACCTTAAACAAATCAGAGTCAGAGTCCAATCCCTGTTATCCAATCCGAACTTGAGTCTCAAATAGAACTCCAAACACCTCAGCATTCCATTCCAACACAACCTGCGGCAACGAGTGAGTTACGTGTCTACTCTAGGAGAAACAAGACTCAAGAAGGGAAAGAACCACAACCACCTAATCAAGGCCATGAGTCTAACCCGATTCTGGAACCCCAAGATTCACCAGGTAACACTAGTCCCAGTCCTGCTCCTAGCGATCTTCCTGATGACGACCTTGATAGGCCCATCGCCTTGTGAAAAGGCATAAGGTCTTGCACTAATCATCCCATTTATAATTTTGTCTCTTATGGAGGATTGTCACCCAGTCATCGTGCATTTGTTAGCAACCTTGACAAGATACAGGTTCCAAGATCAATACACGAAGCTCTCAGTGTACCAGAATGGAAGGCAGCCATTTGGGAAGAAATCCGTGCTCTTGAAAAGAATGGAACTTGGGTGATATCTGAGTTACCACCAGGGAAACGTTCTGTTGGTTGCAAGTGGATCTTTACTGTAAAACATAATGCAAATGGCATTGTCAACAGATTCAAAGCACGTCTTGTAGCTAAAGGATTCACTCAATCTTACGGGATCGATTACCAAGAGACCTTTGCCCCTGTAGCCAAGCTCAATACAGTTCGAGTGTTGCTTTCACTAGCTTCTAATCTAGATTAGCCACTCTACCAATTGGATGTGAAAAATGCTTTCCTCAACGGAGATCTAGAAGAAGAAGTCTACATGGAGATGCCTCCTGGCTTTGAAAGTCCAGCCACCACCAACAAGGTCTGCATACTCAAGAAATCTCTGTATGGGCTCAAGCAGTCACCGAGAGCATGGTTTGACAAATTTACTAAGGCTGTTAAGAAGTTTGGGTATGATCAGTGTCAGACCGATCACACTATGTTTGTCAAACATTCATTTTCAGGGAAAAAGGCAATACTCATCGTGTATGTTGACGACATCATTCTAACTGGAGATCATAATGAAGAGATACTCAAGCTCAAAAGCTTCTTAGCCAAAGAATTCGAGATCAAAGATTTGGGCAATCTCAAGTATTTTTTTGGCATGGAAGTAGCACGGTCGAGAAAAGGTATTTCAGTTTCTCAGCGGAAATATGTATTAGACCTTTTGGAAGAGACAGGGATGCTCGGATGCAAGCCAGCTGACACTCTTATGGACTCCACAATAAAACTAGGAAGCAAGGATGATAGTGCACCAGTTGACAAAGGGAGGTATCAAAGATTGGTTGGGAAATTTATTTATCTCGCACACACTAGACCCGATATCAGCTTTGCTGTGAGTGTAGTGAGTCAATTCATGAACAGTCCGACAGAAAAACACATGGAGGCTGTATATAGGATTCTGAGATACTTATGCTCCATTTGGTAGGAGGGATGGAAAAATAGAAGGAAGGAAAGTAGGAGGGATGGGCTTTCCTTCCTCAGGGAAGGCAAACCCTTTTTCCTTCCTGTGTGTTTGGTATGATGGATGGAAAAGTGGTTTCCTTCCTTCCATGTGTTTGGTAAATTGGGAGGAGGGAAATGAAGTAAAGCACTTAAATTACAATTATACCCCCACATATATTTAACAAAAATGACATTATATTACTAAATTCTAATAACCATTAAAAAGATTCAGTTATATGTTCATAATTGAGAAATGATAATTTTATAAGTGGGTCTTCGATGAGAATTTTTTTTTAAATTACTTTTTGTCAGAAAAACAAATTCTAATATTTATGAAATTCTTTTTCTGAGCTCCTTCCTTGGAAAGGCTGAGGGGTTTAAACCAAAAAACTGATGTTAAAATGGTCTTTTCAAAGCCCACATAAGCTGATCTCCAGTTTTCCTTCCACTTTTCTGCTCGAAATTGGGCGGATTGAATACCTCCCTTTTTCCCCCCACTTTTCCCCCCAGTTTTCCCTCCATTTTTCCCTTCCTTCCATACCAAACATGTCCCAAATCTCTTTTCCCTCCTCCTTTCCCTCCTCCCTTTTCCCTCACACTTTTCCCTCGTAACAAACAGGCCATTAAAGATGACACCGGGTCAAGGATTGTTCTTCAAAACGACAGCAAACAAGGAGATCGAAATTTTCACTGATGCAGATTGGGCCGGATTTGTAACTGACAGACGATCTACTTCAAGTTATTGCACTTATGTATGGGGAAATTTGGTTACTTGGCGAAGCAAGAAGCAATCAGTGGTGTCTCGAAACAGCGCAGAAGCAGAATTCAGAGCTCTTGCAAACGGCATTTGTGAGGGAATATGGTTAAAAATGGTATTTTTTGAACTAAGAATCCCAGTCACGGAACCTATGAAAATGTTCTGTGACAATCAGTCTACCATCAGCATAGCAAAGAACCCAGTGCATCATGACAGGACAAAGCACGTGGAGATCGATAGACACTTTGTCAAAGAGAAGTTAGAGACCGGCATGATATCACTTCTGTATATCCCAACTACTCAACAAATTGCAGACATCCTAACTAAGGCTGTACCAAGGAAGATGTTCGAGAACCTTAATTCCAAGCTAGGTTTACTCAACATCTATAACCTAGCTTGAGGGGGAGTGTGGAAATCCATGATTTGGTTCCTAGTTTCTAGGAATTTACTGCTGTAAGTAGTTTGATTTGTTTCCTAGAATAAAGGGATATGGGTATTATTCCACCCAATTTCCTAATTAGCTCCTTGATTTCAAGAAGTGATTCACTCCTTCCTTGCTATATATATGTGTATGTTTTATTCAGAAAATAAAGAGAATCATAGAATTTCATTCTCAAAAACCACAATTAGTTGTCTTAACCCACAAGCTGTAGTCCGAAACTCACCATGGTTATTCATCATCTCATTCACAAGATTTAAGGTATGCTTTTTAACTTTTGTTGGAGATTTATGATATTCTGATAAACTTACATAATTTAATTTAGATCTACTACTTGATTTATGTCGACCTAGCATTTTTCTTTTGGTAAAATTGTGCTAGACATGCATGGATCTACACTATTATGTAAATTCTTTGTGGAATTTTTTTAAAATAATTTTGAATTTTCTACTATTCTGGAAAAAAATTTGATAAATTTTGATGGTCACTCCCCTAGTCTCATTGAAACTTAGAAAATAATTCAGATTTAACATAAGAAAAATAAGATATACAAGCCGATATTTATAGGTCTAATAACCCTTATATTAGGAAACTACTAAACTTTAATATTAAACAACTAAACCATCCATACTAAAAAATTAAACTACCCTTACTAATAAAATAGATTTATTTTACCATAAATCTTACATCTCTTATCCCCTCAAAATCATGATGCGAGTTTGTCAAGTAGGAAATGACAGCGAGTAGAAGTATGAGTCTTGGTGAAGCAATCCGCAAGTTGTAAAGAAAAAAGACAAATGGCAAATGCATGGTGTCTAGATGGAGATATTGATTGACAAAATGATAATTAATCTCAATGTTCTTTATCCACCCCTAGAAAATAAAATTATAGGCAATCTAAATAAAACTCTTATTACCATGGTAAAGTGGGGTTGGTGAAGAACTAGCAATTCCTAAGTCAGATAAGAGCATGGTTTTAAGTATCGGGTAACGGGTCCGTAACGGGTAACGGTAAAGGGTAACTGGTAACGGGCGCCGTGGCCGTGATTTTTTTTTTTCACACCAACCCCCAAATGATTTGATATGCTTGTATTAACCTCTTGGTACTATATTTTAATGTTTTCAAAGAGTTCTGGTACATTTATTTCAAGTTATCAAGTCTTCAAATACATATTAATCAATAAAAATTATTCTATACTCACTTGTTCACCACCAAAAGGAATGTCTTGGCTGATCTTCTGACCCTCCTTGCTCACTTTGTTGTTGAGCTCCCCAAAAATTATCCTATTTTTTTTTTTTTACTAAAATTATTATCATTTTCAAACAAATTGAAAATAAGTTAACGAATTGAAAATAAATATTAATAAATATTAGTAAAATTTTTTTGGCTTTTTTTAATTTTAATAAATATTTTTAAAAGTAATTAGTAAAAACTAAAAACTTTAATTTTTTTTTTAAATTTTAATAAATATTTTTTCATTGTTTTTGATGTTTTTAATTTTTAAATTTTGATGTTTAATTTTTTAAAAGTTTAATTTTAAAAAAGTAATTAGTAAAAAGTTTAATAGTAATTAGTAATTAAAATGTTTAATTAAAATGTTTTTAATTAATTAAACAGTAATTAAATAATAATAATATCATTAAATATCATTAAACAGTAATTAAAATGTTTTTAATTAGTTTAAAAGTAAAAATTAATTAAGATGTTTAATTAAAATGTTCAATTAATTATTATTAATATAGAATTATATAAAATTAATGAACATTTTTAAAATTATTAAAAAATATCTTATTAAAAGTTAAAAAGAAATAAGGTTTTATTAAAAATAAAAATATATTAATTTTTTTTTTTATTTTTGGTAAAAAATATCTATTAATCTTTTTATATTATTTCATTAAATGCTAATTAATTTGACATTCTGACCGATTCATTTTTAAATAATAATAATATCATTAAATAAAAATATATATTATTTCATTAAAAAAGAAGCAGGGGCTTAAATATACAATAATATTTATGTTTAGAGTCTAAACATATAAAAAACAACTAAAAATAAAACATATAAAAAATAAGTAAATGCTAATAGATATTTATCTATTAAATATTAATAAACAAGTAAAACAATTAAGACATTTGACTAAAGAAAAAGACACTTGGACTTGCCTTCCCCTCAAAACTAAATCATAAAAAACGAGGAGGACCGTGGGGCTTACCTGCGTGCGAGGTGCGAACCGTGCGATGCACTCTGCGAGGGTGTTACCAGCTACGAGGGGCTTCTCGGCGATGATCGGAGGCTTACCGGCGAAGATCAGGCGGGGATCTTCTGGCGTCGCCGGCGGGGAACTTCTGGCAGCAGCGTCGCCGGCTAGTGTGCTTCCTTCTCTCTTCTTCTCTTCTTCTCGATTCTTTAGCTTTTTTTTTTTTTGAAAAATGGCCGATTAATTTGGTCCTGGATTGCTGGATTGTCAAGAATCTCTGACAAATTTCTCAGATTTTGGAGACTTTGGGTTCTCTCTGCTGTAAAGGCGTAAAGGGGCGTAACGGTCCGATACACCTCGATACGTATCGTATTGGGGGCGATACGATGTGAATTACTTTACGCATACAATATAGGCGAGTATCGCGTATAGGTCCCTTTGGATACTGATACGTATCGTATCGGGCGATTTTTGAAACCCTGGATAAGAGCCAACGAAGTCGAACAACCTTAGCAGGAGCGGTAGCCATAACACGGTATTCAGGGTCAGCGGTAGAGTGAGCAACAATTGATTGTTTCTTACTTTTCCGAGAGATGAGAGAATCACCAAGAAAAACATGAAAACTAGTAGTGGACTTGTAATAGAGTGACATCACTAGTCCAATCAGCATCGACATAAGCTTGTAGATTCTGAGATTAAGTAGACGACAAGAGTAAACTATAAAAATAAGTACCTCTAACAGAATTCAAGATACATAACAATACAACCCAATAAGTAGTATGCACGCCGAAACTGACCAATAATATAAATAGCATAGGCAATATGGAGTTGGGTTGTAGTAAGGTAGGCCAGGCTATTAACAAGCTCATGTTACAAAGTGGGATCATCATCAGAAAAAGAGATTTAAACATGCAACTCAATAGGTGCATCCATGAATGTATCATTAGTAAGGCTAGTATGATCGGTGAACTCATTAGTATACTTAGATTGTGAGAACGGATAACCCTTAGGAGAAGGAGCAATCTCAATACCCAAGAAATAGCAGAGAAGACCCAAATCATTCATCTCAAACAGTCAAACTCAAGAAAAAGATTACACTTCGCCTAATCAATGGTAGTAGAATCGGAACTAGTAATAATCATACCGTCCACATGCAAGAGAATAATAACCAATCCTTGGGAAGTACTACGAAAAAAAAACCAAATCGTGAGCACAAGGACAAAAGCCAATCTGTCATGCCTGTTGAGATTGCTTTTTTCCATAAAAAACACAAAGTGGATGGTAAACATAACCTTGAGGATGAGGAAGGTCTGGAGGAGGACACAAAAATTTCTTTAGTGAGATGTTCATTTAAAAAAGCATTCTTCACATCAAACTGAAAGAGGGGCCACTGATGGACTCAGTAATAGGGATCAAAGTACGAACAACAGTCATTTTAGCAATTAGAGCAAATGTCTCTTTTTAATTAACCCATACTTATGTGAAAATCATTTTGCAACAAGTTGAGCTTTATTGGTCTTTCACCTTATAAACTTATCTACAACCAATTAGATTTTTACCATCAGGTAAAGGAACCAACTCCCAAGTACCAGTCTTATCAAGAGCAATCAAATCATTTTGCGTTGCATTAATCGAGATAGGTATAGGCTTCTTTGTAAGAATTATGTTCAAAATAAGAATGAATTAAAGTAAGAAATAATGGTAAGAAGAAAGGAAAACATGTTTTAGAAAAGCCAAGTCTTATCGGGGGTTGTGGGAACGCACATGATACCAATGTTCAGGAAGGGCGACATCCAAAGATGTAGAGGTGGGAACGTCGGAGTTAGTGAAAATAGACTAAGGAGGCCGAGTTGTTCTGCAAGGATAAACTTGGGGCAAAAAGGAAAATTAGTATAATTAGGCCTAGAAGAAACTCGACGAGAAGGGGGAAGAGAAAATACACTAAGATAAGAGACAAACTTTTCACAAGACTCATTAACAGGAAAATGATTAAGTTTTCTTTAGTAACAGGAGCATATTGGGGTGGGATGGTAAAATAGGGGGCTATTGAAGGAAGATAACATAATGAGAAACATACATCTTTTTGGACACATGATCATAACAATGATATTTGTCCTAATGAATACTATAGCCAGAGAAAACATTCAAAACAAAATGAATACTCAGTCAGCTTAGTATTGTCTTGTTTAGGGAGAAAAACAAAGCATGTTGACCCAAACACTCTCAACAAAAAGTTAGCATAACAAATTTTCATTAAGAGAAACGACAGAGAGAATAGAAACATGCATACTATTAAAAAAATAAACGTTGGTAAAGACTGCCTCACCCCATAAAACAGATGGAATATTAGAAAAAAGAAGTAAAGAACAAGCAATTTCAACGATATGTGAGTGTTTCCTTTGAGTAACACCGTTCTATGCTAGGGTGTCAGAACAAGAAGATTGGCGAATGGTCCTAGGAAACTCAAGAACTTAATAAATTTAGATAAAGAATACTCAATCTAGAATATATTTTATTAGTGAGGGTAGTTTAGTCTTTTAGTATTTCTTAGTTTGGTAGTTTTAGTATTTCCTAGTTTAATAGGTTAATATTTCCTAACATTGGTGTATTAAACTCTTACAAATAGGCTTGCATCTCTCTGATTTTTAAGAGTTAATATGAATTATTTTCTTTCATCATGTAAACTTATATGGTATCAGAGCCTATGGCTCTCGTGAGCCCACCCAAGCAGATCATGCACAGCAAACTAGCCTCTTATTTTGCCTTCGCACTCCAGTTATTGCCTTTACAATCCTTTCTTAAGGAGTTCTCGTCCTTTTCCAGTCACATGATCAGCTACAGAAAGGATACCTATTGCAATCTTTCTATCGACACTTTTTTGAGGAAGTTCAATCTCTATTGCAACAACTTTCTTCGAATCACAAGACTAAACTAATCTTCTTATAGCAAATCGCACCACTAGCAGACATGAACAACTTTCTTCTAATTGTAGCACTAGTAGACATCAAGCCAAGCAGCAACTTTGGAATTTTTTTTTTTTTTTTAATGATCTTCCTGAAATTCTTGCTTGCTTTCTGTTGCACCAAGTATGAGGCTTTTCTCCCCATATCGCAACTTAGGACAAGGCTGGCCTGCAAGGGACCTTGATCACCCATCACATGCTCTTCTAGAGATTCTTCATCCGCACTTGCATCAAACAATGGGATTGTTCAAAATCAGCATCCTGCACTTCAATGGACCTTTTGTTTATTACAAATAGCCCCTTTCCATGCGCCACTCCTTTTCTGCATTCCACAACCTTGTGTTTTAGTTCACCGCACTTAAAATCAGTGTGGGTCTGCTTTTGTCGTTGGACCTCTACTCGCTTATAGGTGGTTTTACTGTGTTCTAAGGAGTTATAGGATGAGTTTGCTGGGTATTCATGTAGTTGGACCCGACTCTTATGTCTTTGATCTTTAACTTGGTCTACTTCCATGTATGCATTGTAGCTTCTTGCTTTTTCCAGATCTTCAAGCTTGCCATGGTGACTTCATCTCTGCTCTTGATCCTTTTTCTCCTAATCTCGAGCTTGGTTGATCTTCATTTTTTTAAGCTTGGCTTGTAACTCTCGATCTTCCTTCTTGAACCATCTGATATTAAGCACCATTCTTGATCTTCATAGTTGTGCTTGGTTTCTTGCTCCTGGTTTGTCTTCTTTGATCCTTAAGCATGGCTGCTATCATTTGATCTTTTTTATCTGTGTTGGGCAACCTCCTTTTGATCTTCTTATTTGTTAAGTTTACAACCTAAAAGCCTAAGCTTGTAGGTAGAGGGCACATACACATATATGAAGCTACAACAAGCCTTTTATTTAGGTGATGTGAGATAGAGTGGATTCTTATTCTTCTACACTCCTCACGTGTAGGCTTATATGGGCTTTGTCACGTGGAGAACCAATGCTTCGATATCATGTTAAGTTTTCAACCTAAAAGCCTAAGCTTGTAGGTGGAGGGCCCATACAGATATATGAAGCTAAAAGAAGCCTTTTATTTAGGCGACGTGGGATAGAGTGGATTTTTATTCTTCTACATTATCCACTTGAGCTGATATCTTATTTATGTCTGAGTACTACACTCGTGCTCTTCACCTGCATTTCAAGTGTAATCTTCTTCATCTGCTTCTTTTCTTGAGCTTGGGTAAAGGCAGTACTTGATCACATTTGAAGGTCATTGATCAGCTATTGGATTCTCTCTTTAACATTTTTCTTAGCTTGGTCTTGTTCTCCTTGCTGCTATTTCTTGTCTTGAGGTCTTCAAGCTACTTTTTTTTTTTTTTTTTTTTTTTTTTTCTCGGTTTTTTTTTTTTTTTTTTATGTTTCCTCCTTGGTTTTCGAGAGTTAACTTGATTTCCTCCTTGAAATCCTTTCCTGCACAGACTTGTTCAAGGGCAAACTAAGGCAAGCTTATTGTTTTTCACAACAACTCAAGGTTAATCCATTACAATGTTTTGATCTCTATCAAAACATTAGTTTTTCTTACAATGTTTGTTATCATCAAAACACTAAATGTAATCTTGGATTAAAGCTTTTAGGCTAATAATTTCTTCGTTTTGATGATGACAAATCATTGTGTAAAAGTTGCATTTTAAATAAATAGGCGTAATTAAAGCGTGTGCAAAACTCATGAGCAATGACTCTAAAGGAAGAAAGCAGATGCATACAATAAATAAATAGCACGGCAATTCAAGCATACACAAATAAGCGCATATAGTCATGTAAACAAGTAAACAAAGCTTTATAAGCCAATTTGCATACTTCTCCAAGTATGGAAAATGGTACTTATAATTCTTTTCCTTTAGACAAATGTGGCAAATTTTACCCATATTTCTCATCAAAAGGGAAGTTCAAAGTTTAAGTAACATAGGAATATCGCTAAGCATTAAGTGCTTAGAGAAAGAAGCAAACAAAATCTCTTTAGAGAGATTTTACAGTTAAAAATGTAAAAATCATCTCCCCCATTTTGACGTTGACTTATAACGATGAATTCTTCAAGTGTTATTCCAAAGTCAAGTCAAGGTTGAAGGTCATAAAGGCTCCCCCTATGAAGATGCACTAAAGGCATCAAGATTATGCAAGATCTCACAAAGTGAGATTAAGCAAACTTCACCCCCTCATAAAAGTACTTGGCTTCATGCCTATTCTCATGCTTTGAGAACATAACATAGTTTGAAAGAAGTTTTCCAAGAACATTTTTTTACCTAAACAATTGTTAGTCATTTTGAAGACTTGAGACTGTATGTTCACAAAGGCTTTCAGAAATGATTTTTAGTAAAATGAGAAGCTTTAGTATAATTCTTGCATAAAAGTAATCTTCCTGCTCAATTTAAAAACAAAGTAGATATGTATGCATTCATATAGGTAAGAATAGGCACAGGCAATAGGTCACAATCCATTAAGACCAGAAAGAATTCATGAGATTTAAAGAATTGTCCATAAGATTTAATCTGAATTCCCTTGTGATCCTGGATTCTTCTTGAATTACTGATGCTCTTTCAGTGGGTTCATGTGTTAAGACATTTAAGCATAACTTCCCTTTTTTGGTGATGATTATCATACCATGAATAAGATATTATAAAACATAGCAAGATATCAAGATTTGATCAAATAGTGCTAAACATCTACGTACTAAGTTCATCATTCTTTTGCCTTATTAGCGTTCTTTAGAGGAAGTGTTCTAGTTTTCTAAGTTTTTTCTTTGTCATGGATTTGCTTCAAAATTCTTGCGGATGGATTTACATCAAGTTACTTAGATGATGTGTGAGACTCCCATACACCATTCCTTTTTAATAAACCCATGTTCCTCAAAGACTGATTAGTAAAGATGTCTGCATTTGTGGGTAGAATGAAGTTCCTTTAAAATAATGAACGAAAACAGTCCTTGATCAAGCATCTTTGTCAATAACATTTTAAAAGGTAGTCCACCATTCCCTTTACAAAGACATTGTTTCATAGCACAGAACACCAACTAAGGTGGGTTAATGGGAATAAGAGTTGAGTACACACCAAATAAGGTCTCAGTATCTGGTTCGTTTATTCGTGGGAAGATATTGTGAGTGGTCATATGATGAATGAAGCAACAAGGAGTGATAAGATGACGATTTTTTATGGAGATTGACTTGGAGATATCCTGATTTCCGAAGAGCTGTTTAAGGACTCAAGATAATTGTGTAGGTGAATTATTTCTCAGTTGGGGCGAATATGGTGAGGAAGCTCTAGAAGATAGGCAATCTCTTTTAGATTTGGCGATATAGAGATACCTTTGATAACGGTCCTGATAGACAAAGAATGATCATCAAAGGAGATGTTTACGTAAAATAGCTTCATGCATTTCGGACAGACCAGATGATGGACATGAATAAGATTGATCCAGCCTACTTTAGCAAGGTGGGAGTAGAGTCTAGGGAAGTTGATGTTAAGGAACATGGTTGGAACCAATGTTCCATAAATGATTATTCATTGGAAGATGCTCTTTGAGTATCCTTTTGGATGAAATGGATTTTTGAGCCATAGACAACTAACTCTATTACTACAATTTTAGTTAATGTAAGAAAGGTTCTTTCTCTTTTCCATTGTTGGTCGATATTGTGCTGTTGTATAGGATTCATCTATTTTCTGTTTTCCCTTATCCCTATATGACTTTCCTTCTTTGTTGATGATGACAAACATTCTAAGGAAAACCAATGTTTTGATAAAGATCACAACATTGTAATGGATTAACCTTGAACCGTTATGAAAAACAACAAGCTTACCAACAAGCTTACCTTAGTTTGCCCTTGAAAAGGTCCTAGGATCGAAACTTGACTTTGATACCATGTTAATTTTGCAACCTATAAGCCTAAGCTTGTACGTGGAGGGCGGCCCAAATAGGTACATGAAGATGTGTCAAGCCCTATATTTGAGCGATGTGGGATTTCAATACTTCCCCTCACGTGCATACTGAAATATGACAAATGGGCCGGAATGGACCCAAGAAAAACGACTTGACCAAAAAAATTCTCAGTGACCTTGGGGTACCCATCTTAACATTGCATGGCTGAGGCATGGGTGCATGATACATGCTTAACACGGGAGCTATAGAATTCATGCACATTTGTAGTGTCCAATGGAGAGGTAAATGTCAACATGTCCATAGATGCTTGAGAAGTACCAAAACATGGGGTACAAACACACAACTTTACCTTATTTTTGGACATATCAATTTTGTTTACTGTCTTCATGTCCTACATTCATGGGATCTTAACAAACCTAACACAGACATGCACCCATGCTTGAAATGCATACTGGAGTCTCTGTAACATAGTATTAACATAAAAAAAGTTCTTGAATGGACTAAAATGATAAGTTATCAACAAAATAGCAACTATAACTATTTGAGCTTTCAAAAAGAACTTTGCAAATAATTAAAATCCATTTTAAACCATGCGAGCACAAATTATGACCTTTGAAGCTGACCGCATCACTTCTCGTCTTAGAAAATCTTTAGAGCACTTTAGTTGATTGCGCATAATTATAGCTTTTCGATAACTTAATACTATTCCAGCCTTGGGAATTTGAGTATTTTTTCAATACCCAGGTGACTTACCACTGGAAGGTGGCTATAAGAAAAACATATTGGAAAATCATGGTAAAGCATAGCTGATTGCTTCATGTTAAAACAAAATTTCACTGTGTACCCTAGAACTTAGTCAATATGTTTCTGTACACTAGTTATATTTGCAGTTGATGTGTAGTTGAATGTATTTAATCCTGAAAAAACTTATATGGCATGGTGTTTATGTTCTCTGTTCTGTCTCAGGAGAAATTGCTTAAGTTCAAACTACAAACCCCAGTCAATTTCACCGGAATACTGAATGGTTCATCATGTAATAAGAGGTTTGCAAAGGACATCTTGGATGCTGTTTCCATTCGGAAAAAGAAACCAAGCCTGAAATATTTGTCTACACAGAAGAAACACAAAGGTGTTCGGACTTCGAAATTGATTGCAAAGCACCAGAAACCAGTGCTTCCTGTCCGTGGCATTCTCAAGAGACATCCAAAAATTATTTCTGGGCAGAACTCCTCTATACTATGTGATATGCAGCAAGGTAGTGAGGCAAATCCTTGTCGCATTCAACAATCAGAAAGGCGTGTCAGGTTTTCAGATAAAGATGACATACTAGGACCAAGGAAGAAACATGTTTCTTCCTATGAGTGTCCTAAATTGCAAAGCTTTTGCAATTCATCTCCAGATGCCATTGCCGCTTCGTTAGCACAGAACCGGTACATGAGAAGTGATAGAGAATCAACTGTTATGGAGGTAAGTGGAAGTGATGAAGTTGTTTCCATTAGCACAGAAAGTGCAACTGAGGTTCAACGTATAAATGAAAAGAGACAGTTGTCTGATATTCATGATCACAATGATGTACCGAATTTTCTAAGGCCACATATTAGTCAAGAAAAAGTTGACCATTTGTCAGATAAATCTTTATCCCCAAGTGAAGTTGGACTGAATGGTGGTAATTTGCATATGTTTGATCAAAGCGACTCGATTGTGTCGCATAACACCTCAAATGCTTCCATTCCCAGACTTCTTTTTGCTGTAAAAGAGAGGTATAATCCCATCATAAATAGTCAAGAAGGTGTGAATGTTTCAAGAGCTTCCAATTCTGGTGAGAAGTTGATTGATCAAATTGGATATCCCATGCCTGGAGCTGCTGCAGTGAGTTCAATGGAAAATATAGAGGCACTTTCACAGCCATCATCATCTTGCTTAGCCATAAGTGAGATTGCAAATGGAAGGATTCCATTTCTGTCACAATCCACTGCTGAAAATTACGATGGCCGTACTTTGCAGTACCAACCATTGTGTCGTTTGTCTCCTAAGGAATTGATGGGTAGCCTATGTTCTCTACCAGGGTGGAAGCAAAAGGCAGTTATGTTTGGAGAGAAGGGCGTGGATGAGGATTTTTTTGGTTTGCCTCTTAATTCACAGGGTGAACTAATCCAGTTGAATTCAAGCAGTAAAGGTGTGTTTAACCAGCTGAAGAAGCCTAGTACAGTGACAAGTTCTTCCAGCAGTTTACCTATGTACAATCATGTCCTGCCAAAAAGTACTGGGGATTATTTAAGTATGAAAGAGAGGCATTGTGTTGAGAGAATACTTCCAAAAGACCGGTTAAAATTGTTTCCTGTGCAGAACTATGTGAAAGAGAACCCTAACGTGCATGTGGCATCTAGGTTGGGCTTTACTGAATCGCATAGTACTGGAAGAACAGATGTCCACTGGCTAGATTCTGAGAGGGGGAACAATCAATCTGTCCGTGTGCTGGAACCAGACCTAAACCTGATGAACATCTCTTGCCGCGGGTGCAGACAATATGACCAGGTTCAGAAACAAACAGGAATTGGACAGATTCAACTGCAGGAAAATTCAGACCAGATGTTGCTACGTGCCACCCAACCAACGATGCGACTGATGGGTAAAGATGTTACCGTTGGTAGAAGTAGTACAGACTCTCAAGGATTTGAGGATGGAAAGGTTTGGACTGATAAGGAAATCATAACAGAGCATTGTCCTACCAGTATGGTCCTTGACAACTCAGTGAAGAGACATTTTCTGCAGGACTGGGTTTTACATTCCGCACCTGGACAGCCAAAAGAAGCTGTACCTCACTTATATGATATTCGAAGCAATCAGGTTTCACAAAGCCTTTTACAAGTGAAAGCTCCAGATTCTAGGTTTTCTCACCCATACCCCAACTGGCAAACTAGTATAGCATCCCAAAATGGCAGCCTTATCATCAATGGAAATCCTGGTTCCAGATCACACCCTTTTGCTCATCCACCTACATCTCCTGCATTGTGTAATAGTGCACCCAACTTCCAAGATCCTTTCATATCTGGAACTGGACCTCTAAATGTAAGCTCTCACAGCTCTCAGATACCAGTACCCTTATCTACTCCTTACAATACCTGTCAGCATATGCATTTGAATTCTTCCGAACTCAAATACAAGCAGAGCCTACCTCGGGCCACAAAATCAGCCTTTGAATTTCCTTTCTTGGATCCAGATTGCAGAGAATATGTCCAACCTTCTTGGTTTCAGGACACTTCAAAGAGCCTTCCCCCATGGTTGTTACATGCAACACAACAGAAAAAAACATCGATTACCTCTTCTCAACCTTATTCTGATGTGGGTAGTAAATATCATCCCTGCACCATGTCTGGAACTAACTTTCTATCTTTCCCTTCTGTGCATCAGTCACCTGTGGTTTCTTATCCTTACAACCCCATGACCTCTCACTCTCAAAATTCACTTGGTCCAACATCTTTACCTCAACCTCCACTCATTCCAGTCCTTCCAGGATATAAACCCACATCTGCCATCGATACAAGCTATAGAAACAGAGCAAAGGTCAAAGACAGAATGAAATCAAAATCTTTTCCTGTTAGAGACCTTGATCATCGCAATAAAACCAAAAAGAGGCCTGCCACTAAAGTAGATCATTCAACAAAGCCCACTAAAATTCCTAACTTAAAAATGCAAGAAGATTCTAGTGCTTTGACAGGGTTGAAGCCAAGAGGAAACACTAGTGATGAAATGCAATGTAACGCTGAAGCACTAGAACTTGATTCGGATAGAGATAAAGCAATTGATGTAGGATGTGGTCCTCAGGAGTTTCGAAATGATGGCCTCAGAACTTCATTTGTGATTGATTCTTCTAAACTGGATAGTCTGACAAGATCAGGTCCCATAAAACTAAGTGCAGGAGCAAAGCACATTCTGAAACCCAGTCAAAATATGGATCAGGATAACTCCAGGCCAACCCATTCTACTATCCCTTTTGTTGTTGCAGCTTATTCTGGTACCATTCCGGAATCTCAGAAGAAATCAGCAAAGATTTACAGGTTTTAGGAGTAAGTCTGATCATCATATGAATGAATTGCGTATTTACTCTTTCCTTTTATCCTTCATTCTTCATAGACACTGCATTTTGTGAATGTGACAGGAATTCTTACTACAAGATGCTGGACTGTTCACATCTGTCTGCTACTTGACTTCTGGCTTCAAAGAGAATGATAGTATAAAGTCCAGGTCTTCACACATTTGATTGTGGCTCCAACATGTGAAAGTAGGTGATCACAGCCAACAGTATTACTGCCAAAAAGCTGTTAATCAATTTGCTATCTATTCTGTTTTTCTTTTTTCCGAATCAGGTATTCTCTACATGGCCTCTGTCATGACATCCTAAAAGTGTTTTTTATGCTTGCCTTATCATTTTTCATTTGTAGCATTAAGTTCTTTTTAAATTATCTTTTCTTGCCTGAATTTGTTGGTGAGACAATCATCTTGCCCGTAAAATCACGTTCATTGAAAAAAAAAAAAAAACAAATATTTTCTGATGGTACAAGATTATTATGTGAAAGTTCTTACTCAAACAGTTCTAATTGGGAAGTTCATTGACACATTTTTTATTCAAGGAGAAGAAGCAAATTTACTATTTCTTTTCTTCATGCTAGAAATTTAATTTAATTCTTAACTTTATTTATTTATTTATTTATTTTTTGGATTTATAGAATATTTTTGAAAACTTTAGAGAAGATATTTTCAAATATATGGTTCTATATGATCTCTTTACGTTAAAGTATAATGCATAAGGAGCAGAACAATATGCTCTTAAGAGGAAACAAGAAAATTATCGATCTCTTCTGTCAGTAATATCTATTTATAGTTTCAATAACATCAGTTTGAAGCAAAACATCATCTCAAGATGGTGTATGAATTTCAATCTGTCCATGTTTTCTTGAAGAAAACATTTATCATCCCAAGGGAGCATGGTTTGTCATAACTTTTCAGTGTTAATGTCAAGGGACGATAACATTAAGTTCTATAAATTTGGCTAGTATTTAGTATTTACACTTTCTAAAATTTTGCAATACCTAACAATGGATTTCACCCTTCTTCTAAGAAGTATTCTACGCACTTTGGTCTCATAGGACAACTTACTATTATTAAAGAAGAAT
>JAESVK010001396.1:1353123-1364152 GCA_017140935.1 Hamamelis virginiana | reverse complement strand
AGTAGCAATTAAGCTATACTAAACCCATTTATAACCATTCAGCAACAAGCCTATCATCCAAGCATCATCCAACTCAAGGCAGTGCAATAGTCAAGGTAATGACCATAGAAACTAATCAATTTACTCATTGCCCATTACTCAAACCCAACCAACCAATATAACTAAACTTAGATAGTTCAACTAAACCTGTCGTAAGTATGGACATAACCCAATTAAAAATTGAACATAACTAAGCCAATACAAAAAAAAAAATGTTCAAATTAAAAGGGAATGGAACTTTATGATTTGTCGGAGCTTAAAGCGAAGAAAAAAAGTTTGAGCTTGTCAGACGAGGGAGTCGTCCGATTGACGCTGGAGTGTGGCCGGAGGGGTGATTGGAGAACGGTGACAGTGATGAAAAAGCACGATTCGATCGGTCAGAAGTGTGGAAAATGTCGCGAGGATCGCAACTAAGGTGAGCTTGACCGGAATGGTGACCGGAGTTGGTCGGAATATGCTTTGGAAGGTGGAAAGGTCGCCGAAAATGGAGGTTTCCGATGAAAGCTAAGGTGAAAAGTGGCTGGAACCGTGCGGGAGAAGAGGGTTTCAGTCAAAATTTTGGCTTCTTTATCGATAGCGAACTATCGCTATCGATAGCCAAAGGCCTCTGCCACTAATTGAATTTTATTATTTTTTTGATTTAGACATGGCTATTGATAGACTTTCTATCGATAGCGAAGCTTGATTTTTTTTTTTTTTTTTGAATTGGTAAACACAGCTAAGACATACTTACTAAAAAAAAAAAGACATACTAGCTACCCAAGGCTGCCAAGTTTATCAAAAAAATTTGTCAACTTTTAGGCTCAATTAGGGTACTATGGTGGGTCCTATACTCTAGCAAAAATATACAAGGTGCAAAGACTCAAAAGAAGGCCTTAAATCATTTTTCAGAATATGCACAATATTCTCGACTGATTAGCAAGTTATTTGCATTCTAAAATACGCACGAATTAAGCATTTACGCAAGGTATAACGAGTAAGCAATAACCAAGAACTGAACTGATATGATGAATATTTGCGCCCCAAAATAAATCGAATGGGATAAAATTTGCATTATTTGGCGCCAGTCTCCACTTTATAAAAGGGTTTTCGGCCAGATACTCAATTGCAAAGTATAAAGATTAAACCAAGTTCGTGCATGTGTAAGAGTTGAATACAGGCTAATCACAGTAAAGTTACATTTAGCATATCGAAAGTAGACAAATAGATATGATATAAATGTATGAATAAAACTCACAGTTCTAACGTATTTATTTATCAAAATCTATAAAATTAATAACTATACAAACCAATGTTATAATATGTGCAAAAGAATAAGAAAAATAAAGTATTATATACGAAAAAAAAAAAATTTGAATGAATAAATAAAACAAAGCAGAAATAAAATACTATACAACCCTCCCCAACTAGAAGCAGACATTGTCCTCAATGTTGCAAGGATGTCGCGACCAGAATAACCTGAAAGTACAAACGACAGAAAAAGAATGCGAAAGGGAGGGAAATGGGTGGGGGGCTAAATTTAACGTCTACTGCCAGATGTGAAATTCCTCTCTAGTCGAAATGATAGGTTGGGTCTTCCAAATTGATAGACTCAACTACCAAACCAACCCTAATGCCCTCACTATCAGTTATACCCTCAATATACGGCTTAAGCCTTTGTCCATTCACAGAAAAGGACAAACCAGTTCGAGGATTTCTAATTCAATAGCACCGTGAGGAGCAACTTTGGTCACCACAAAAGGTCCATCCCAGCGGGACCTAAGCTTACCAGGAAATAATCTCAATTTGGAGTTAAACAGCCACACCTTCTGATTAGGTTCAAAAGATTTTCGATTGATGTGTTTGTCGTGGAACTCCTTCATTTTGGCCTTAGAGATTTTAGAACTCTCGTAAGCCTCGTTCCTAATCTCTTCGAGCTCATTTAATTGAAGCTTACGGTGAGATCCCGCTTCCTTCATTTCAAAATTGAATTTCCTAATAGCCCAAAGTGCATTGTGTTCTAGTTCGACCGGGAGGTGACAAGGTTTTCCATAGACTAAACGGTACGGATACATACTAATAGGGGTTTTAAATGCAGTTCTATAGGCCCACAATGCGTCAGTTAGGCACAATGACCAATCCTTTCGATCGGGCCTGACAGTTTTTTCGAGGATATGCTTAATTTCCCTATTTGGTACCTCCACCTGACCGCTAGTCTAAGGATGATACGGAGTTGCAACTTTGTGGGTGATAGAATATTTAGCTGCTAAAGTTGCAAAGGGTCGATTATTAAAATATGACCCTCCATCACTGATGATTGCCCTAGAAAACCCAAACCTAGAGAAAATGTTCTCTTAGAGGAATTTCAAAACCACCTTGTGGTCATTACTCCTAGTGGCTACTACTTCTACCCATTTAGACACGTAATCAACAGCCACTAAGATATATTCAAACCCATGCAAAATAGGAAATGGTCCCATGAAGTCGATGCCCCATACATCGAAAATCTCGACGATTAGAATAGGATTAAGAGGCATCATATCCCTTCTAGACATAGAACCCATTTTCTGGCAATTTTGGCAGGACTTGCAAAAGTCCAATGCATCTTTAAATAGAGTAGGCCAGTAGAACCCACACTGCAAGACTTTAGCGACAGTCTTTTTCCCACTAAAGTGTCCACCAGACGCTAGAGTGTGGCAGAACTTCAAAACGTCTTGCATCTCACCTTCCGGGATACACCTACGGATTACCTGATTAGCACAGTACCTAAACAGAAGAGGGTCTTCCCAATAATAAAATTTTATCTGAGAAAAAAAATGATCCTTTACCTGTTTTGACCAAAGAGATGGTACTAGGCCTGTAGCATGATAATTCACGATATGAACATACCAAGGTAAAGTAGAATGAGTGACGGCCAAAAGCTGCTCATGAGGGAAAGAATCCCTAATAGGCATGGGGTCACTCTCTTCTTCAACTACTATCCTGGAAAGGTGGTTTGCAACAATATTCTCAGACCCTTTTTTATCCCTGATCTCAAAATCAAATTCTTGCAGTAAGAGAATCCACCTAATCAGTTTAGGCTTCGTCTCTTTTTTAGAGAGCAGGTACCGCAAGGCGGCGTGATCTGAGTACACAATAGTCTTCGATCCCCAAAGATAGGATCGGAATTTATCAAGTGCAAAAACTACTGCAAGCATTTCTTTCTCAGTCGTAGTGTAATTTAACTGAGCATCATTTAAGGTTTTACTTGCATAGTATATAACATAAGGGGCCTTATCTACCCTCTGACCTAACACTGCCCCTACAGCAAAATCGGAGGCATCACACATAAGCTCGAAAGGAAATGACCAATCAGGAGCTCGCATGATAGGTGCCGAGGTCAACATTAAACCCAATTTATTGAAGGACTCTAAACAGGCGTTATCAAAATTAAAATCCACATCCTTAGCAAGAAGATTGCACAAGGGTTTTGCTATTTTATTAAAGCCTTTGATAAAACGCTTGTAAAATCCCGCATATCCAAGGAAGGACCGGATTTGTTTAACAATAGTCGAAGGAGGTAATTTTGCAATTAAATCAACCTTAGCCTTGTCAACCTCTATCCCCTTACTAGAAACTATGTGCCCAAGCACAATTCCCTCTTGAACCATAAAATGGCTCTTCTCCCAGATTAATTCAAGATTAGTCTCGCAGCATCTCTTCGGGACTTTTGAGAGATTGGAAGGGCACTCATCAAAAGAATGACCGAAGACTGAAAAGTCATCCATAAACACCTCCAAAAATTCTCCTATCATGTCAGAAAAAATAGATGTCATGCATCTTTGGAAAGTGCACGGGGCATTGCATAGGCCGAAAGACATACGCTTAAATGCAAATGTCCCAAAGGGACAGGTAAATGTAGTCTTCTCCTGATCCTCAGGGTAAACCGCAATTTGGTTATACCCTGAATAGCCATCTAAGAAACACTAAAAACTCTGCCCAGATAACCTCTCTAGAATTTGGTCAATCTAAGGAAGTGGGAAGTGGTCTTTCCTAGTCTTGGAATTCAACTTTCTATAGTCTATACAGACTCTCCATCCAGTGGTAGCTCTCGTGGGGACTAGAATACCCTCTTCATTAGCTATCACTGTAATCCCAGACTTTTTGGGAACCAATTGAGTAGGGGAAACCCACTCACTATCAGATATTGGGTAAATGATACCCGCATCCAACAATTTTAAAACTTCATTTTTAATGACCTCTTTTATATTAGAGTTTAACTTTCGGTGGACATCCCTTGAAGGATTTGCACCTTCCTCAAGATGGATTTGGTGCTGGTAGATTGACGAGTTTATACCCTTTAAATCGGCAACCGACCATCCGATGGCTAATCTGTGCTCTTTCAAAACAGCTAAAAGCTTACCTTCCAATTCTAAATTCAGAGTAGAAGATATAATAACAGGCAAGGTATCGTTATTTCCCAAAAAAACATACTTGAGATTAGCTGGTAAAGGCTAAACTCAAGTTGGGGTGGAGACTCAAAAGACGTGGGGGAGGGGTACTAGCAATAGATGGAAGTGGCTCAACCCTAGGTCTCCAGGGCATTTTTCCTATGGTGGAGGTAGAATCTAAGACAAGATTTACCTCCATGAACGATTGTTCAAAGTCATGGTCCTCGAACGCAACATAATTAAGGCAAGTTTCTAACGGGTCCTTAGACAGAAGATAAGGTGTAGTTTCCTCTACCACCTTATCTATAATATCAACAAAAGAACAATCCTCAAAGTTATGAGGTTGATTGGCTGCACTGTAAACTTGCAGCCTTGTTTTCATGTTTCCAAACGACACCTTCATTATACCAGTCCTACAGTGAAGGACTGCATTTGCAGTTGCCAAAAGAGGTCTTCCTATTATTACAGGGATTTGAGGCCTATTGATATCAACGGGCTCCATATCTAAGACGATAAAGTCTGCAGGAAAGACAAAAGAATCTATCTTTACTAGAACATCCTGTAGTATCCCTCTAGGTACTTTAGTGGACCTATCTGCAAATTGAAGAATAGTAGGTGTGGTTTGGAGTGTTCTAAGCTCCATTTTGGCGTAAACTGAATATGGAATTATATTCACGCTTGCGCCAAAGTCAACTAACGCTTTATCAATATAATGACTTCCTAAGAAGCAAGGTATGGTTGGCGTTCCAGGATCTTTTCTTTTAATGGGAGCTTGGAATTGACACACAACACTAGCTATGTCAACTGAAGTTATGGTTTTGGACAAATGAACACGCTCCTTACGTTGTTGTGTGCACATTTCCTTCAAAAATTTTGCATAGGAAGGAATCTGTTTGATGGCATCTAAAAGAGGTAGATTGATATGAACGCTTTTGAAAACCTCTAACATATCAGACATGCTAGCCCCTTTCTTAGCTCTCCTCTCAGGTGCTAAAAGTGCAAACAAAAATGGGGCTTTTGGCACGTAAGATGCCAATGGATCATCTAAAGCTGCGGGAAAGTTATCCCTCGAAGTTTCTGATTCTTCCTCTTTTTCAGGTTTTTTTTTTCTCTCTCTTTCTCCCCAACTTTATTATCTACAACCTTCCCACTCCTCAAAACTGTAATAGCCTTCACATCCTCATTACATTGAGGGTTCTGTGAAGTAAAACTCTTAGCTATATAAGCCCCTTTTGGATTTGCAACAGCCTGACTCGGAAACTTCCCCTCCTCTCTGCGACTAAAAGAAGCTGCTAGTTGGCCTATTTGGGTTTCTAATTTTGAGATTGATTGGGAATGGGAAATAGTGAGTTGTGCAGAGGCCTCTAGACTTTTCAGGGTAGTTGAGACTTGTTCCTCAAAACCAGGCGTTCTTAGAGGTTGTGGTGGTGGTTGAGTCACAGCTTGACTCTGATAATGGGGTGGAGGTGCATGCGGAGCACCATAGCTTGGGTATTGGGGTTGCATCTGCGGTGGTCTATATGGCTGAACAACAGCAGGGTTACCACTGTATGCGAGTCTCACAGGTTGACTAAGATTGGACCCTCTCGGTTGACTAGACCACTGAAAATTTGGGTGAGTCTTCCACCCAGGATTGTAAGAATTGGAATATGGGTCATTCCTAGGTGGTACAAATCCTGGAGCAGCATTTACTTGCTCTTGGATGAACTCAGGGTACTGTCCCGCCATGGGACAATAGGGGTCTCGTGAGAAGGGTCAGTGCAAATATTGCACACCAAGTTGACAGGTTTAACATGGGCTTTAGAATATTGCCCTTGTGCAGCTATTAATTGGTCAAGTTTTTTAGACAAAGCCTCTACTTGCTTGTTTGCCAAAGCTTGGGGATCCACGTCATAAATACCACCCTTTTTGGGAGGGTTTTTCTTCACTAATGAATCATCACGGTTACCTAAAGACATCGAGGCCATATGGAAAGAATCCTCACTCAATGCTTCAAATAAAGCCCACATTTCATCCTCTCCCTTACTCAATATTGCTCCCCCACATGCAGATTTTACAGTCTGTTTGTCACCCTCAGTTAAACCTCTAACGAAAGACTCTATGATTTGCCACTTAGGTACATCGTGATGGGGGCATAACCTTAGAAGTTCTTTCATTCTCTCCCATGCCTCGTGAAACGACTCTTGTTCATGTTGGACGAAGTTTGTTATAACTCGTCGCATTTGATGAGTTTTACCAACATAATAGAATCTAGACAAGAACAATTTCTGAAGCTGTTCCCAAGTAGTGATAGGGACAGGTGTTTGAAGAGTACATAGCAAATGTTTGGCCTTATCCTTTAGGGAAAATGGGAATATAAAAATTTTCAGGGATTCTGGATGGAAACCCTGAATTCTAATAGTTGAACAGATCCCTAAGAATTCCTGCAAATGGTCATATGAGTTTTCTCTATCTAACCCATAGAAAGTAGGGAGCATCTGAATGGTAGCATGCTTAATCTCGTATATGAGATTCTCAATGTTTGGGATTTGAATACAGGAGAGTGGATTAAAAATGTTAGGCATAAAGTGATCCCTAAGAGTTTTTAGACCTAGTGGGGCTTGGGTAATCTCTGCAGGTAACATCACATTTCGTGCAGATGATTCAGCCATTTCAAAATTCTGCAAAGGTACAGACTCACTGGATTGTCTCAGAGAAGCTCTAGCAGCTCTCAGAGTTCTTTCTAATTCAGAGTCAATAGATATTACGTTTAAAGACAACGACCTTCTACCCCGCATAAACTAAAATCTCCACAGATAATCAAGCAATTTTAAAACAAATGGTGAAACAGTTTAGCTTTAGCTTTTAATTGTTCTTTTAAGCGTGCGGGAGTGAAGCTCTCAATTCTTGATTTCAGCAACCTGTGATTGGAGATAGAGAACAAATAATATAAATTAATAGGTATAAACAGTATAAAAGAATATATTTATATATATTAACAGTATTAATATTTACGACTAAAATTAAGTCCAATGGTTTCTTTTTAAATAAACCGTAATATTCCCTGGCAACGGCGCCAAAATTTGATTGTCAGGGAACAAGGGAGATTATTCCTTGTTAATGATCAAGATTAATATATTTATAAAACCGCGTGTTTGTTAATCTCAATTCAATTGCGATTGGTGAGCACGGGTGTCGAACCACTGGGAAATATGTACATTTAAAATGAGAAACGATTAGATTAATTAAAGTAAAAGAATAATATCAATTTAGTTTGGTGGTGGAAAGAGCTTCAATTGGGCTGAAGCGGAAAATGCTGATTTTAACAAAGCTGATTAAAACGCGATTAATTAGTGGAATGAGCGGAACTTGGGTGAGAAGTCCGTTGAATATCAAATATGCAATTTAGTTATAAAATCCACGATATAGTAATTATGTATGGTGGTTCATCCAACTACAAGAAGGAATCCCCAAAAAGATGATGAATAACAGGATCGACAGGTTTATCCTTGAAAAGGAATGGAATATCACTATCCACCTTAATTGGGGATAAAGCATGATAGTTTGTTATTCATCCCAATAAGTACCATTGCATAATTATATAATTGCAATCACAGATATACAATTATATTATATTATATGTAGCAATAGTGTGCGGTAAACCTTCACAACTATGCAATCACATAATACAAATAAAGGGATGTTTATAAACTAGGAATGCTTAAAGAATCCAACTTCATCCTCACCCAAGCTTGGAGTATTAGCTACACATCAATGGAGGAGAATATCCTTTTTCCATGACAAGCTCTAAGGGGTCACTGGATGGAAAAGTAAAATAAAGAAGAAAGTAAATGACTGAAGTAAATAAAGAAAAAATGGCGTAAGTAAATAAAGAAAAGGGCGTAAGTAAATAAAGAAAATGGCGTAAGTAAATAAAGAAAAGGGCTTAAGTAAATAAAGAAAATGACTGTAAAAGTAAAGAACAATTCTCAAGTGAGAATTGAGCCATGTATAAAAGGAAAAATTGCAGAAATTAAAGTGCGGAAATTAAATACTAAATAAGTAAAGAACAATTCTCAAATGAGAATTGAGCCATGCATAAAAGGAAAATTGCAGAAAAGTAAATAGCAGAATAAAAAGCAGAATTGAACTGTAAGATAAAGTCTATTGAAATTGAAGAGAAATGATCCAAAAGCAAAGTCTTTGAACCCTCTTAAAGTTACATATACACGTGTATATATAGAATGAAATTACAAAAGACAAAAAGGGCCTTGGCATCTTCAAAGAATATCAAAGAATACCCTCAGCCGACTCATGTCTATCGATAGCGAGACTTGGCTATCGATAGTCATGTTGGCTTTTGCTTGGTTGCTTCAAAAAAATTCTTCGGCAGCCTTTCGGACTTCATCGCCTATCGCTGATCTTTTACGAAATGTTTAGCACTAGTGTCTTTAAGCAAGACTCCATGAGTGACGGCTTCGCACCTATACAAACTGTACAATTTCTTATAAAAGAGAAATTAAGCAAGTTATACAGAATTTATGCAAAACATGATATTATTACGCAACTATTTATATAAGAGAGCACAACAATACCATAGTTTGAAGGCATGATTGTGATACAATCACTAAGCTCAAGTGGATTAATTTCCTAATCTCTAAGGAGTATGGAGCAAAGAGCATTGACATTGTGGATGTTCAAGGATGAAGCCAAGCACAAGAATTGAAGACTCATTTGTGTAGACTTTGTAATAATTCTTGTGTGAATGTTTGGCTTTATTGTATAAATCTCTCTATATTGAAAGGTTCTGTGAAGAAAAACCATGGATTCGCAGCGGAAGAGGGAAAAACAAAACTTTTTCTTTTATAAAATCAATCCATGTTCACAAACCTTCAAGAATCTTTTCAAGCATGGGGTCATGTATATTAAAAACACATACAAACAAGAATGAATATTTAATCAACATAAATAACCTTACTTGATTGTGTTTTCGATGTAGCTTTCCTTCGAGTTTCAAACAGATGAAACCTCCAAAGTGTATCCACACGAGAGCAAGATTCTTAGAACCTTTTAGTCCTCCACAACACTTTGTGAACAAGCTAGCATGGAGAGGGAGAGGAGAAAGAATTCGGCTATGGGGTGGGAACCCTAGAATTTTCAAGACTTCATGATTAGGGTTGCATCACCTCATATTTATAAGCTATCTCCTCTTTAAGGAGTGTTTGGTTACTAGTGCTAGCATGACCAAACATCCTTGAATAGAGTAATCCTATTCTTGGTTAAGTTTGACTTTTAATTAATTAACCTTCAAACATAACTCAAAGACAGGATTCCCCTCCCACAAGTTTAAGAAACTCACTTACTCTCTATTGTGTGTGACCCTTTGGGTTCACCCTAACCTAGCAGTGGACAGGGACATCTCTATGTCTCCTAAAAATATAAACTTTCTATTTTAAGGTTCAATTGGAACGATTCCAATTTTGCCCTCATTGATAACACTTTATCAATAGGCTTTCACTGGTCATGAGTGACATCTAGCAACATATCATGACATACCCTAGGTTTAGGTGAATAGTAGAACTATGTGAACCCTTCATGTTATTTAATCCTTCATCCCCTAATGTCACAGTTAAGATAATAGATATGGTTTTAGTCAAACCCTATCTTAACAACTTGATATCTGTCCCACAAAATATAATCTCAATAAGGTAATCGCAGTGAAACACTTTTCACTGTTTACCTATCACTCTGGCCAGAGGTTCCCTTTGAGAATTATCTTTGTGAACTTATCCTGACATTCTCTCTCATTAACTGAGAGTGATGATTCCTTATTGCACACTCATCCATCTTCATGCATAACTCTTTAGAGCCAATAAGCACCGATTACAACCTTATGGATAAGGCTGTACAAGATACTATCAAACTCTAGTAACCTATGTATAAGACAGCTATGGTGTCTCAGGTCTAAGGACTACCAAATAAATGGACATAACATTAGAATATTCCTTTGACAGAACTACCATAGGAATATTCTTTGTAGATCATGTTCAGTGTACATATTCTCTAATATGCACCCACAGATTAACCTAAATGTCACTACACTGATAGGAAAGACTACCTATCCTCCATATGAGTTGGTTTAAATCTGTGCTACTCTTCAAACGGTTAATTAAATATCCACTTTAATAAACCTTTGAGTAGGAACTCTTTTAGAATAGATGTATATGAGAAATATCAGTCTCTCTATCTCAACACCTTGAGATGCATATTTCTCTTATCATTTATTCATGGACCTTATCATATATGTTAGAACATATTAGATAAGTTATACCTTCCATATATATATATGATAATATGAAACTTAATATACCCTTTAGGATTGGTTTTAGGGCATACTTCCAACATATATAAGTTAAACTCTTGGCTTTTGATCTTGACTTAGATGGACTTTAGGACATCTTTGACATACTCTATGTTAAGTCCCTGGGATGCTTTGGTGGTTAGTTCAAGCCATTTTTGCCTTAGTTTTGATTCAAACTTGTTTTATCTTGAAAAGTAGGCAAAAACTGTTTTGGCCGTTTGAATAGGCTATCTTGGCTATT
>JAESVK010001396.1:1332545-1347131 GCA_017140935.1 Hamamelis virginiana | reverse complement strand
ATTTTGTCTTCCGCTGCGATTCCATGATTTCGATCGATTCCTTTCAGCCAAAACCATAGAGTTGATGGCCAAAATTTGGTTGTTAACGAAATAGGGGATGGCCAAAAAGATGGTCATAATTCAATTTTATATGAGTGGAAGCATTAAGATGAACCACTCCATGTTGATTTTATTTTCAAGGAACTTCCGCCAAACACTTTGGACCATCACAAAATTTTTGGTATCGTCAAAGAGAGTGTTAGGTTCGAACAAAGCAAGAAAACCACTTATCTTACATTGGTAGTTTCATATCCAAATTGGATTTGTGGAGCTCATCAAATTAACATCAAAATGGATGGGCTAATCAAAATTTTATTGTTGAAGAGTTTCTATCAAAGGTGATTAAGTTGATTCAATAGCTTGGCCAAAATAATTAACCTCGAAATGGCCAAGTAAATAACTAAACAAATGGCGAAGATTTGTTTTTTCTTTACTGGTATCCTGACAGTTTGACCATTTTTCTTAGGAAACTCATAATTAATTCTAGAAAAATTATTTATAAATTCCGTTTGTTTCCATGGCTTCTTAACTTATTGAAGTTGAACTCCACAAAATTTCATGTCATTTGAAGTTGGTTTTCATACATCGAAGTGGTTTTTTCTACAGCCCAAAACGTGTAGGAAATTTATGCTACAGCATGTACCTTGACTTGAGGGGTCATTCGAACCTACCTAGACTTGTCAAAAATTCATGAAAGTTTTTACACATGTTCATTTTCATGTCTATTTGCATTCTGTAAAACTTCATTGAAAAATATTTTGTAGTTATTTTTTAAAAATTCGAACACCGCTAGTAAGTCAATTCTATTTTGCGTTTTCCAGCAAAGATAGTTGAACTTTAAGGGTACTTCGAACCTAGTAAGAGTGGCTCAAAATTTTGAAAATTTATGGACAAATTCATTTGCATGTGTATTTCCACTGTACAAAATTTTAAAGAAAAATTCTTTGTGGATATTTTTAGGAAATTTGGACATTGTTTAAAGGTTATGCTGTCATGCATTTTCCAGCACCAAAAAAAAAAAAAAAAATCAAAATATCATGAATTTATAAAGCCAATATTGGCTACTTTAATGTGAGTTCATGATTCAATGAAAGGGTTAAAAAAATCATTCCAAAACCATGAATTCATAAAGCCAATCCGTGGCTTAATTAGAATGAGTTCATGGTGGTGTTTTGATGGTTCCATCCAAAATCAAGAGCAAGGCCAAAAATTAAATAAAAGAATAATAATAATGGCCATTTGAATCAACTCTTTTAAAAATTAATTCTCAATTTTTTACAAGAGTTCGGGGGGTATGTTAATCCATTTTTTAACCGGGCCATTAGATGGCCAGTAAATTGGTTTTAATTAAATTCTTTAATTCTAGCCAAAGATAAATTGGCTAGAATTAGATTAGTTTTCAGGGAGTTCGAAGCCAATCAGGAATGCTTGTTCTAAGGAGTTTGTTGGCACCCACACTCTTCACTCTTGGAGGATAATTATCAAGCCAACTAAGGAGTCTTATCCGGATAGGAATAGATAGTAGTTGAAGATGATCCAGCTTGAGTAGTTGAAGGTAATCCGGCTTGAAGATAAAGATGAAGCTTGAAAATGAAGATGATCCAACAACTAGCAGAAGCCAACTAGGAGCCTACCACTTAGAAGTCTATAAATAAAGGCCAGAAGACCAACATACTCTCTCTCTCTCTCAACACACATCAACTCAACCGATGAATTAGAGAGCACCCATCTCTTTTATCCTAACTTGGGATATGGGAGATTCCTTTTGTCTTTGATGCTGCTTGGTCGCATGTGACTCCGCATCAAAGGATCCTTGATTTGAAGTACTTGTACGTGGTTCGAAGAGTTAGTTCGAAGCTGTTCTTTGTGGAAAATATTAGTTTTGTTTCAAAGGGCTCGAGGGTAGTTCGAGCCGTACCGACAAACTGTTTTATTGAGTGGTGGTTAGTAATTAATAAAGTTCATTTATTTTTCTTTCCATCTCTACATTCTTCTTCTCCTCTTTCACTATTTTTATTTTATTTTTATGCTTGAGTTTGCTTATAAGGTGTTAGGATTAATTAACTTGACATGTCTCCCTAAAAAGTCCTCTTAATTGAGGCATTTGAATCATATCATCTGATTTTCATAACTTCGAGGGATTCGAACTACCTCGTAGTGGTTCGAACTCCTAAATTTTAAAATTGGATCAACAGTAACACAATGGAATTAAATCATGAATTCAGAACAAAAACCATGAATCAAAAACAAAAAACAAAAAATCATGAACTAACGCATTAGCTTGTGGAGGAATTCATAACAAAAATCATGAATCGATTCAAGGGCACTTTATAATGCAATAGAGAATCACTGCAGCGATACAAACTAGATTGAGCAATGCAAGCGTTGCTAAAATGGTGAACATGGGAGAAGAGGTTCCAAATTCCATCATCTGTTTCTCATCTCTCTTGGACACATCCTGATTAGCTACCTTGGCCATGATCACAAATACTAACTTAGAAAACCCGAGCAGCTTTAAAATGGTGTCGATGAAGGCAAAGAGGTAGGAGCTTGTTCTCTTGAACAGCCATATCCGTTGGTCGTTCCACCAACCCAAGACTGTGCCACCAGACAAGAGAAACTCAGCTAAGCTGTAATTGTACCCGGCAACTATCACATATGCAAATGGAATAAACCATGGGATTGAAACCTGAATCCACACAACAAATTGGGTTTGTTAGAATCATCTGAGAGACCCCTTTTGCTTTCCCTTAACAACCATGATGCAAATTAGGGGTGCAAATTGGTCCGATGTAACGTTGCTAAGGAATTGGGAGCCCAGAAGCAGTAGCTGCAATAACCCATTTGAAGGCCAAGGCTTATCCTTCCTAGTCCATACCATGGAGGACTATATTTTGAAAGAAAAATCTGGAAATCACCTTCGGACCATCTCTTGTGCTGCACCAGTGTCTGAGGCAATGTGGCTGGTGCCATACCTAAGAAACCCTTCCTCTTTGGATTGAAATATATGGATTTCCATCCTCTGCATTGAATTGATAACCCTGTTATCACATCTTCAACTGGGCATCCATATTTCAAACCCATCTGCAAAAATGATGCATATATTCATCAAACCCAAATGAATGAATCAATGTTAGAGAGAGAGAGACCTCTTTTCCCCATATTAACTAAAGCACAACTAATTAATTAGCACAAATATATAATAAAAAAAACTTCTTTTATGCCTGTCTGGTTGCGGAGAAAATGTGAGAAAAGAAAACAATCGAAACTTTTATTACTAAAATTTGCATAATTTTAGATCAGAAGAAAACATTTAACACCAATCAATAGAGCATAATATAACAATCTGCCTACGTTGTAGTGACTTTTTAAAATTTTCCCAAGGAAAAAAGAAAACTCACACACATACATGACTTGAAAATTTCTTTTTATTTCTATTCTTTTCCAACATTTTCTTAGCAACCAAACAGATGATGAATGATTTCAAAATAGTGCATAAGAATCAAAACTGGTAAAGAAGTGCAAAACGAAGATAATGATGATGATGATAATGAAATAATTGAGCCCTAAAACTTCGAATGCAAACAATGAGATCTTACCAGCAAAAGTACTTCTTATGTAAAGGCATCGTCTTTACAAACCGTACAATCTGCGATCGAAGATCGACGAACTTCCCAGCGGGAACTGATTGGAAAAGGGCCAGAGACTGTATGGATTGTAGATCGCGGCGAGATCTAATCAGATGGAGAGTTGGTTTTGGGGGTTTTGTTCATGAGGAAAGATATAATTATAAGGTGCATAGAAAAAGCTTGAAAGAGAAGTTTTTGTTTCAGTTGATGGGAGAGATCGAGAGAGAGTGAGGAGTGGGGGAAAATAAGGGCTACGCATCCCGGGATAATTAAGATACAGTAAAAGGGAGATTTGAAATTTAAATTTTGAAATAAATTAAATATTTGATAAGAGAGAGGAAGATAAATGAAAATTTTCCAAGTCAGATAAAAGGTGTGGTTTGAACCAATAAAAATGAAGGAATGGAGTGAAATAAGGAGAAAATAGAATGAGAGAGGGAAACGATGTGGGAGTGCCACGTAGGATGAATTGCTCTCTATATATATAGGGTCACGTTCCCATTACACCCTATTTTGACACCTATGTTTACATCTCAATTTCAAAACACTACCTATGATAAATATTTTGACGAATCGACTGTTGGATTCAATACCTTTCTTATGCATATCATGTATATCAAAAATCAAAGTGATCCAATGGTTAGATTTTAAGAAATTTCACTATAAAAAACTGTTATGTTTTTAATTAATAAAAAAAAAAATAATAGTTCTTCAAAATGATATTGTTCAAAAACTAACTGTTGGATCACTCCAATTTTTTTCATACATAACAAACATAAGATAAGTATCTAATATAACGATCGGTTTCTCAAAATATTCGACCTACAATGGTATTTGAAAACGAGGTATAAACATAAGTGTCAAAATTGGGTGTAAGGGGAACGTGACCCATATATATATATATATATATATATATATATATATATATATATATATATATATATATATATATATATATATATGTTTTCTTAGTCGATTTATTAGCTTATCATACTCATTTTGTGAGGTTGTTTTCTTTGTCATTTGCGATTGTAGATTCCAAAAATGAGGATAATTGTTCTAGTTTCTCGAACAATACGTAGAGTTGTGGTGACTGATCGTACCAAACAAGGGAGGTTATTCCTTGTTAACAATCAAGATTTAAATTTATAAAGAATGCTTGCTATAACTTCAATTCGTAGAGAAATCGATTGAGCATGTGTATTGTTCACAGAGATCAAAGGGGGTGTTTGGGAAACCAAAAAACCGGTTCTACTGGGTATAGTGTCGGCCCAAAATTTGAGAACCGTGTTTGGTAATTCCTCTCGTACGTAATATCTAGTTTTTTATTATTCTAATTTTAGCTCAAAATCTGGTTAAAGTTGCTCCACCTCGCCCTTGGTTTTCATAAAAACCAAATAAGAAAAGAGAGAGATGACAAGAATAAGAAAATAGAAGGGGAAGCTTGAAGCAGCGGCAACACCACCACCGCCGACCGTCAACCATCGACCAACCAGTGGCACCACCACCACTCTATCTATATCTTTTGATTTTGATCCAAACCCCCAGATTTAATCTTTTGATCAAAACCGCCATCTTTATATATATATATATATATATATATATAAATATATATATATTAGTTGATGAGATCTGACCCACTGAAGGAAGCAGCAATGATTCTTATTGAACAAAAGTGCGCATGCCATTGATGGTGTAGTGCAGCAACGATGGGTTTTTTTATTTGCAGACTTTAGAATCATGGTTTTAGGACAGAGTTTACCAAACAATGTTTAAAATCTGAACAAGGGTACCTGTAGACATCGATTTTTTACCATGAGTATGGTCATTAATGGTTGCCTGTGATTTGAGGTGAAATAGGGTGTTAAACCCTAAGTTGCCAGTTTTACCATTGTGAGCAGTTAGATAGAGGTCATTATCGCATGTAGATTTTTAGGTTAGATTGAGTCGATTGTTCTTGCATTTAGTTTTTAGAGAGTCTAGGAATATCCCTATTAAATTTCATGGCATTCTGAACCAGACTTGATAGAAAATAAGGCCTTTTGTGACTTGAATGACAGTACTGTCCTTTGAATCACAAAAGCTCTGAATGACTGTCAATCTTGTCTCGGGTGGTCTCGAAGTTTTGGCATGGATATTTAGGATGTGTTTAGTAGCTAAGTTGATTAGTGGTAAGGTCTGTTGAGCTTCCTGGCTCATGATTGGCTCTTAAGGCTCAATGGGCATTTTAAGCTCAGATTAGGGTTTCGACCAGGAACAACCGGGATTCGATCTTTTCATCAAATAGAAGCCTTCAAAGGCTTTAAACACTTTCTTAAATGTTTTCAAAACTTGTTTCGAGAAGTATAAATGATTTCAAGAGCGATCGGTTAGCAGATTTCAAAACCCTAATTTGGGCCTAGTAAGCCCTAAACAGCTAATCGGTCGAATTTTTCCTAAAAATTTGACTTTGGTCAATGCATTTTCACTTCAAATAATTCTCAAAACATGGAGAATTGAATCACAATCGTTTTGGAGCTTGAATCGTCGAATTTGGACTTGAAACGGGCCCGAAAAGCCGAAAAAAGCCGAAACCGGGTCGAAACGGGCTGAGATAGGCCCATATAGGGCAAATTAGGGGTGGAGGCTCGATGACCATCCACCTAGGGACGGCCAACCATCCATGAGGGACGACCAACCATCTTAGGGTGGATGGTTACCCGAGCATTTTGCCTAAAGCTGCTATTTTTCAGTGTTTTGGATTCCTGGGACTTTGCTAAGTGTCTAGCTCGGCCTTGGGGACTCTAGGACAAATTTGGAGACCTTGGAAGACTGGTTTAGGACCCTTGGATCATTCCTAAGAGATTCAATGTGAGCCATTGATCAAATTGAAGCTCCTCTATAAATACAAGGCCTTGAAATCAGTTTAAAAGACACACTTGGCATTTGAGAGTCAATTGAAAGAGTAAAGCCTTAAAGCATTACACCAGCCCTCTCTAGAAACTTTAGCCATATTTTTGAAGTCCTTGGAGGTTGAAGAAGAAGCTAGGAGCAAAGGAGAAGAAGGCAAAAAAGGTTAGTACAATTAATCATTGAGTTTGTTTTGATAGGTTACATAAAAGTTTCCATATCTCTTCTTCTTCTTTTCTTTGATTCTTCTTCTGTGTCCATACTATGCTAGGAATGGATACTTAGGTTGAACATTCATAGGTTAAGGTATTGGGATTAATGGTTTATTGCATATAGGTTAGGAGCTAGTTTTATGCATACTATTTTCTGTTTTATATAGGAATGCATATTTAGGTAAAACTTGAGTCTTTTTTGGAATGATAGGATGAGTACGAGTCTTGAGTATTGTGATCCTATCATTCCCATTGATCATGCTTAATGCTTGGAATGTTATATGACTTGTGTTCAAGGGAGCATGCTATGGTAAATTTCTTCCCTTGTGCTAACTAGAATAAGCATGATTTGGTTTTTTGAGTCATTCATTGCATATCATATTAGGTTGCATGCTAGATCATTTACATCTTTTTTATTCATTATTTTCATGAGTTTTAATCTACTTTTAAAGATGCATTTAAATCTATCCAAGGTTTAAAAGTAACCTTAAAGTGGATTAAAAATCATTTTTAGGGTCAAAACTAACCTAGAAATATGCCTAAGTTCACATAGATAACTTAGTTTGCATTTAGGACATTTTTCATGCATTGTTTACATTCTTTATTGCATTTTTAGTGTATTTTCCAAAATTTCCAGCATGCATAATGTTAGTATTTTAGGTGTTTAGACTAACTAAGGATTAGTTAGAGACCCTAAGATTAGGGGGGTCATTTGACCCCATTCAAGACTGTTCTTTGTTGTAAGAATTACAATACGAATAGAGTTTTGTTTTATTTAGGGATCTACTTCAAGAAGGATTCTAAAAAGCCATTTGAAAGTATTCAAATTGGAATGAAATTACATCCCTATGAAAAAGTGTTTTGATCAAACTCAAACTCTCGAAGCTAGAGTCCTAGACAAAATAGAATCCTCTCAGCTATGTAGTTCATTACAATAGGAGAGTCCTAGGTAATCGAACTACGTGGACTTTGACTCTTATCAGGAAACTGGTAAGGTACGTAGGCAGTCAATAGGGCGTAAGTCCAATCTTAGGAGGACTTTATGTCTCCTTAGGTCTTTAGGATTTTGATTCTTTTTTTATTATTATCTATTATCTAGTATTATCTACACTACTTTCTTGGTTGATTAGATATGATAGGGTTGTTTTTATGAGACTTTGATAAAGCCTAAAATTAATTAGGAGACCTTTAATTAGGGTGAGGTGGGTGCCTACAAGGAGTTCCTTGGAACCTTCCCACTTCATAACCTAGCCCCCGAATCCAACTTTGATTCGAAGACCATGCTTTTTCCAAAAATGGGGTCATTTGTTTTATTGAAAATAAAACTCTTTTTTATGGTTTCCTTATTCCTTAAAAATAAGGTGGTGACTCCCAGTTTTTTGCAAACACTTATCATTTTTCAAAACCCAATCTTGAGTGGATAATAGAGAAGGATAAATCGAGACAGATAAAGATCATCCACAATCCATGATGATTCAAAAGTGAAAACGGCCTCCCAATCTGGGTCAGCTGGTTCACAGATTGGCGACTCCACTGGGGATGTCGAGGGCTAAACTCTAATTAATTATTTTTGGGCTTTTCAATTTCTTAATTAATAAAATCAATCACTTGTATTTGCATGATTGTTTGACTTTGATTTCTATATTGTGTGCGCATTGACTCTGCATGATTAGAACCGTTGTATGCTAAGCCATCGATGATCCTAGCCCTGGGCCAGTCTCTTTGAGTCTTGGGTTCCATGTATGCGAATGCCATCACTCTTCTCGCCACGTACCCTCGGGTATATCAAACGGACCAATCACGTACTGTTGGACCCACTCGGCATTCCTGATGTCACATGTGGTTAAGTATATCGATTGGACCGAGCGAGTAATGGAGACTCAGCCTACCCTTTGCATTAGTCCATGTAAACTGTCTCTCTAGGACACATAACCTACATCGCCTGTTCACACACTATTGTAATGTTATGCTGCCGGATTTACCCCCCGGTTTTGTTTAAGCCTTGATTATGAAGTGTGTAGAACCATTAGGACCTGGATCTATAGGACTAGACCTTTATGAAATGCCCTAAACTCTTAAGGGAAATGTTCTTAAAGAGTTAAGGTACTTGATGAAGACCTAGTACCCTACATGTTCTTGGACTTAGGCCTATGGTAGTGTTATGCTACCCGAATAGTGATGTATGTCTTTAGGCCTTATAAGAAGACGTAAAACGTGGGCTTTAGGCCCATGTCCTTTAAATAGAAGGTTTAGGTCCGCACTAAGTTTGGAATATGGGCTTTAGTCCCATGTCAATTGGATAGAAGGTATAGGTCCGCAGTAAGATTGATATGTGAGCTGTAGGAATGAGATTCATGCTTGGGCCTTAGGCCCATTTTCATAAGATAGAATATGAAAGAGTGAGATCGATGTGTGGGCCTCGGGCCCATACTTTTTTGAGCATGAGTTTGTTTCATTTTCATCCTTTTCCTATTGGAAGCTCTCAGTTTATTCAAATATTTTTCCATTTCCTCTCCCAGCATTCTGGCTTGGCGTCGCTATTCTAGTGGTCTATTAATTAGCTTGAAAGGTTCATCCGTTGATTCGGAGATGTCTAGTCATGAGGATCATACCCCTACCATTATTGAGGCTAAAACAGTTGATGGGAAGATCGATGCACTCTTAAGAGCAGTCCAAGAATTGGTCTATCAGAAAGGAGAGGAGGATAAAGTGTAAGCCCGTACTAATCCCCTGTTTGATAATGTTGATGAGGAGGAGTATTTCCTTAAGCCTAAGATAGTTACTGAGCCCACTAGGTCTGGTACATAATTTGTTCAGCCAATTGATCTGGATAAGGAGCCCAAGCCTAAGGCCCTTGCCTTCTTTTCCGTCGAGCCCATTTTGTTGAGTAGTAAAGTGGAAGCCCTGGAAAAAGCCTTGAGAGGTATCAGGAAGTCTGATGATTTAGTAGACATGTCGTCCTTATCACTATTTCCTAAGAATCGTATGCCCATTCATTTTAGGATGACTGAATTGGAGAAATTTGATGGAATGGGTTGTCCCACGACCCACCTGAAGATGTATATGAGGGCCATGCACCCTCGAGGAGCTGATGATGACCTATTAGCCCAAATGTTCCATGAGACACTGGCTGGGTCCACTCTGAAATGGTTTCTGTCACTGGATGAATCTAGAATGAGGACATGGGAGGATGTATGCATCGAGTTTAGCAATCACTACAGGTGCAACACGGAGGTTGATGTCACTAGGAGGGATTTGGAGACTACTAAATATGAATCTAGGGAAACTTTCTCAGCATTCATCACCCGTTGGAGGGCCAAGGCTTCCAAAATGCCTAACTTACCTGAAAAAGAAGAGCAAATCCGCTTGATGGAGAAGAACTTGCTCCCGGTTTATCATAAACACTTGTTCTCCCAATACCTTCCCAATTTTCGAGCTTTGGTCGCTGCTGGTGCCCAAGTAGAGGACGCCCTAGCCAATGGGGCCATCGGAACTGATGAACCTTACAAGAATCGCCGTCCTGTCATCAATGGGAAAGCTACTGAAGTCAACGCCATATCTCAGCCTGCCCCATTCACCCAACCATTTTCCTTGGGAAATAAACCATTCAGAAAATTCACCGAGCTCTACATGCCATTAGAGCGAGTCTTTGAGAAATTAAAAGCTCGAGGCTTGCTCCAACCCTTAGAGCCCAGGCCTGCGTCCAATCCATTACCTAAGAATTACAATGAAAATGAATATTGCAACTTCCATTAGTCCAAAAGCCATACTACCAACCATTGCATCCGCCTTCGTCATGAAGTCCAAGACCTCATAAACAATAAGACCATTTCCCCACCTACTCAACCCAATGTCACCCAAAATCCACTCCCTACCCATGCAGTCCCACCACCAGCTAACATCAATGTCATCCATATCGACCCTTATAGCCACTGTGAACCCATTCGCCCTCACCATTCATCCTCTACCACTAAAGTTGAGATATCCTATCCCTGTCAAGCCCATGAACCCATTACTCTCTACCTAACCCAAAATCCAAGAAAGCCTTCTCCAAGACTGGGTCCAACCAGCGAGAGCTGCTAAAGAGACATGGGGCCTGAGATCCTGAAGTATTTCTATTGGGTGAACCTAGCGGAAAGTTCGATTTCTATGTCCTTTACTCAAGAGTTGAAAAGCTCATTTTTGAAGAGCCCATTATCCCTTCTGGTTGGGATGATATCCCTAATCTGCCTAAAGAAAATGTTCCTCTGGCTCATGATGAACCCGAAGATCCAAACCTCATTCTTTATAAGGAAGCCAGCCAAATTATCCTCAAGAAACATTTTAAGAATAGAACCGGCATGACTGTCAGGACCACCGATATGCATGGGAAAGTTCGTTACTTAGCCGTTTATCTAAGACAACCATAGGTCACCCAATGTTTCAAGTCAAGATTGGCTTCTGCCGAGTCTACTGTAGATGATGGGTTAAGAAGTGAGGTTAATACCATAGAATGGTAAGATTTGATGAATACACCAAAAGAGATAGCAGATATTTAGGCCAGCGATGAGGAGGATGATAACCATGTCACTAGGGGAGGTCGTCGTTTCAAGCCCACTCACTTGGAATCCGATAATCCCTTAGGAGAGTTAAAGAGACCCCAATGCGCTGAAGTTCAAGAAGAAGAGGATGAAGTATTGAAACCGCTCAAGTGGACTCAAGCCAATATCACTATCTGGGGGCTTTTAATGGCTTCACAGAAACACAGGCAGACCGTGCTCAGGTTACTTAACCAAATGCAGATTCCCATCGACATTTCACCCGAAGATTTAGTTGGTTTGGTCAGTCCAGTTCAGCATGGGCAGTCGATATCTTTCACAGAATCAGACCTTCCGAAAAAAGGGCCTAATCATTTGCAAGCCTTGTATGTCACGGTGGATACTTTGGGCAAGAGGATTCCTACTGTATTGATAAATAATAGGTCAGCCTTGAATGTATGTCCTCTCAGCACTGCTACTTCTTTGGGCATCGAACCATCAGAATTCAGGCCGTCAGGGCAAACTCTGAGAGCGTATGATAACACTCGAAAGGAAGTGATTGGCATGGTCACCTTACCTCTAGTCATCGGACCTGTAGAGTTCCAAGTGGATTTCCAAATATTAGATGTGCCTGCTTGTTTCAACCTCTTACTTGGTAGACCTTGGATCCATCCAATTGGGGCTGTGCCTTCCTCTCTCCATCAAAAAGTCTAGTTCCCCTACAAAGGCTCAGTGGTGACGTTGAAGGGAGATTCTGAAATCACTCATACTTGTGTACCTATCTATGAGATCAAGCCTGAATTTGAAGAGGTACCATTAACAGGCTTTGAGTACATACAGTATGTAGAGGTTGAGCCAGGATGTAAAGAAAAAATGGTGTTGGATTGCAGTCTATATGGAAATATGCAAATGGGCCAGATTATGAAAGATATGGGTTTCTTTCCAAGAATGAGCTTAGGTCGTCGTCATCAAGGAACACCTAGTCTCATCGAATATCACTCAGCAATCTACCCTTTTGGATTGGGCTATCAAAGTACCGAAACTGACAGAAAAGAGATGATACAAAAAAGAATGGAAAGACAGTTTGCTAAAGATGAAGGACGGGCTCCCAACCCCACTCTAAATCCTTATCGGCACACTCTGAATGGGGCTTTTGTCAAAGAAGGAGATGATTTCTCTTATTGTGGGTTCCCTGAACCTATTTACCTTGAAGATCCAAAAGTTAGAATTCATGGGTTTGAAATCTTCTTCAACACTCCACTACCTCTTTCCCCAATTACCACTATGGCCAAAGAGCATACAAAGTTTGACTGGGTCGACCATATCGATGAAGTCGCTATAGAGGCTATGTTCAAAGAGATCGCCTGCATTGAAGAGCATGTTCATGAACCCAATCCTATCCACCTCATTAAAGATACCACCAGTCCATTAACCAATTGGAGTCTCGAGTATGAGCCTCGAGTTGAAGACTCAGTCGTGGAAGAATCACTCCCATCAGATTATAGCTTGTAGGATTTCTATACTTTTTTTCCATAGAATTGTAGAATAGCATTCTTGTTTTTCCTTTTCAATAAAATCATCTCTCCTCTGTTAGGAGGCGAATGATAGTTTAGTTTGTGTTATCCCTCTTTCTTCATGATTAATAAAGTATTCATTTTCTTCATTCTTCTCATTTGCAGCTTATTTCTCCTTTCTTCTATGGGTATATATGGCATGAACATAGATCCTAGAGAGGATGTTCCCCTTGAGTTTGAACAACGAGGGGAAGTGAAAGATGATCGACTTAATATGGATGAATTAATATCGATTAATTTAGGATCCGATGAATCGCCTAAGATAATTAACATTGGGGCAACTCTATCATCACAAGAACGAGAAAAATTGGTAGAATCATTGAGAGAGAACATAGAGGTGTTTGCATGGTCATATAAGGATATGCCAGGGATTGATACCGACATAGTACAATACTTCATCCCTGCTGACCCAAGGATTAAGCCAGTTAAGCAGAAGTTGAGAAGAATGAAGCCGGAGTGGGCACTTAAAATCAAGGATGAAGTAGTGAAACAAATGAATGCTAGATTTCTCCAAGTAGTGGAATTCCCCGAGTGGTTAGCCAATATTGTACTAGTACCTAAGAAGGATAGAAAGGTTAGAATGTGCGTAGACTTCCGGGATTTGAACAAGGCGTGCCCTAAAGATGATTTCCCATTGCCACACATAGATATTCTGGTAGATAGTACCGCCAGTCACGCTCTATTATTCTTTATGGATGGATTTTCAAGTTATAATCAGATAAAGATGGCCCCACAAGAAATGGAGAAAACCTCCTTCATCACTCAATGGGGGACCTTCTGTTATCGGATCTTGCATTTGGCCTAAAGAACGCCGGTTCTACCTATTAGAGAATGGCAACCACCCTATTGCATGATATGATTCATAAGGAAGTCGAGGTGTATGTGGATGATATGATCGTTAAATCTAGGGATCGAGAAGGTCATTTTGGGGCTTTAAGTAAGTTTCTTCAGAGGATTAAACAGTATAATTTGATACTAAACGCCCAGAAATGTGCTTTTGGAGTAACTGCCGGGAAGTTATTGGGATTCATGATCACACGGAAAGGAATAGAACTCTACCCAGGGAAGATTAAAGCCATCACGGAGATGCAAGCGCCAAAGACTGAAAAAGAGATCCGAGGATTCTTAGGCAAAGTTCAGTTTATTAGTCGATTCATAGCACAACTGACCATAATTTGTGAGCCCATTTTCAAACTTCTTAAGAAAGATGTACCCACAAAATGGAATGACGCATGTCAAGAGGCCTTTGAAACCATCAAGAGATATTTGAGCAACCCACGAATATTGGTTCCTCTACGGCAAGGTAAGTCAATGCTACTTTATCTAGAGCTCACCGAAACTGCAATGGGAGCTATGTTAGCTCAATATCTACCAGAATCTCGAAAGGAGAATGCGGTATACTATTTGAGTAAAAAAATGACTGATTATGAGATTAAGTATGATACTTTAGAGAAGACATGTGTGGCATTGGTGTGGGTCACCCAAAAACTCTACCATTACATGCTGTCTTTTCAAGTGCAACTAACTAGTCACATGGACCCCCTGAAGTACCTATTGGAGAAGCCGGTATTATCCTATAGGACAGCTCATTGGTTGTTGTTGCTATCAAAACTCGACATCCAGTATGTGGTGCGGAAGTCAGTGAAAAGGAGAGCAGTGGCAGAGTTTCTAGCAGAGTGATTGCACCATAATATTGCATACTTTCATTGCATTATTCCCATCATTT
>JAESVK010001396.1:1193881-1244465 GCA_017140935.1 Hamamelis virginiana | reverse complement strand
ATTGGATAATTGTGATTTTTGGCAATCACAATATTCATAAGATGTTTCTTCAAACCCATAATTTTAATATTAATATTAATTAAAACAAAGATTCATAATTTGTAAAATACAAAACCTGCCGTTGGATTAGATAAACTCCTTATGAATGTTGTGCTTGCAAAAAATTATAGTGATCTAATGGTTAGTTTTTGATTAATGACCATTGGATAATTTGTGATTTTTGGCATTTTTCAAAAACCGACCATTGTGCATGAAAATCACAAGGTATTTTATTCTTAATATACAATGAAATGGATATATTTTACCTCATTATTATGTATGGCTTATTTAAAAATTGTAATTTTCTTTTTTACAGATATATGGCAAATATCGCGGGCAAGCAGTGGAAGAAGAGTTGAATTAATTGTGCTTTATTTCATAGGATTCCTTCCTTACATTAATATTTAATGAATCTTTATTAATTTTATAAGTTTTTACACTAAAATGAATTTAATTTTTATGTACCGTACTTCGATATAGAGTAAACATCATTTTCTTTTCATTTTATTACTGTGCTAATTAATTTACTGTTCATAATTCTATTTGTGGTTACCGCACATTGCGCAGGCCGCGCATCGCGCGGGTCAATACTAGTATATATATATATATATATGCTCGATGAATCCCACTACAATCAAGAGAGTGAAACCCCCCTCTGCTTGCGCCGCCAATATGCCACTTTACGTACGCTTCGAGAAGTGATCATCATATTTTAATTTTGGCATTAACATTTGTAATTATTATTATTATTTTTATTATTCTACATCTCCATAATAATAATATATTATTATTATTATTATGGAGATGTGATTATATCCATTAGTTATCGAGTGACATATTTATCTAAAACGAAGTTTAATAATTTTCATTTCTATGTATGTACATTGTCCTAGCTGGTCTATGTGGACTAGCTTTGTCTAAAATAATTTTTGACGCTTAAAATGTCATTTGATTTAGGTCCCTTTTTTTCTAAAATAACTCGATCGAGTTCAAAATTTCACTTGACTTAAGAGATATATAGGATGATAATCACTTTTATAAGACTTGATTGAAGGGTGATAAGATTGTTTGAAAACTTATATACTAGGAGTGATTCTGGCAATCACTTAGGATATGGAAATTTTGATACGTGGATATATAGTTTGAACATAACTCTAAAGAAATATATGAAGAGAATTTTTTTCAAAAATAATTTTAGAAAAATGTTATATACCTATAAGTTTTGTGACATAAGCGTTTAATTTATACCACTAGATCGATCTGAGGTTATTTTAACATAACAAATAGACAAAGATCGACCTCAAGGCATAAATTCAACCTCATGGTATAAAATTTTAAAGTCGGGGACTTTTAAATAATTTTAAAAAAAGCTAATGCAAATATGCAAACGAGGCCATAAAGAGATATTTTGATAATTAATAACTTTAAGACCACTGGCTTGAAGTTAGGTAAAAAGGTGGTTGGCCAAAGCTGACTTCATAGCTTCCGCCATTGTCGATCACTTCTATTTTGATACCTGAAAAGATAGTTGATTATTTGAATGTACGAAACTTTAAAATGATACCCATGTGAAGATATCAATATTTTAAGGCATTTGTTTCAAACATTTTCTGGTCGGTTGATGGGTCAATTTATATCATTTTCAAGGTACGCTGGTCATGAGAACTATAATGGATGTAGTACTTGACATTCCAATGTGGTCCTCACCATAAGAATTAATTAAAAGTAATGACAGCAGTAAACAAAATTAGAATAATGAATCCTTTTCAATCTCAGTATATGCAGAGAAGTGCAATATTCATTCAAAGTTATGAAGGCATTAAATAAATAAATGGAATTAGACAAAGCATAATATACCACCTTCATCAAACTCACTTGTAAAATGGATTATTAGAGTGAACGTTGGAACTTAATGGACAAGGAGTGTGACTGTTCGTATGGTGTAGTCGCTGTATGAACTGAAGCTAGCATGCTATGGCTTCTAATTAAGGACAACAGATGAATTGTAGTGCATCCAATAATGTATTGTGCATGGTCTCTATCGAAAGCTAGAGCTAGCTAACATGCATTCACATTTGTCTAAAAGAGAAGCATGTGTGATTGAAGGAATTGATGGAGAGCGAAATATCTACCTAGCTCTGTATAATTCACTTTGTCTTGATGAGAAACAACTTGAATTTGTGAGTTCATGGTGTTGTCTCATCCAGTCATCCATATATGCTCTCATATATTCCCTTTTCCCATTTGTCTTTGTGTTCTTCGATCTCTTATTGTCTGACATTAAAAAATAAACAAAACAAAGCCCCTGCTTACATTAACTTTTTTGAAAATCTTTTGGAACTTAAAATTTCACTTAATACCCTTTTGAATTAGCTAACTTTTCTTAAAATCATTCTTGTAATTATTCATAATTCCACCCGATCTAATTAGAGATGGAGTACGTGATAAGGGCTTCTAGAAAGCTTGAGAGGTAATGAGATGGTTGGAAAAATTTTCATAGTAGAAGTAATTATGGAAAAAGTACGGTAGGGGGCCCTAGTCGTTGCCACAATCACTCTAATATATATGAAAATTCTGATATATGAATGCATTATTTGAACATTACTCTAAAAAGATATGTGAAGAGATATATAATTGTTCATAAGTGATTTTAGAAAAAAGTTAACACAAATGGACCCTTAATCTAGCTGAGAGATGGGGTGATAATAACTTCTAGATATGATTTGACAGATGATAGGATGGTTAGCAAAATTTTCATACAAGAAGTGACTGTAGCAGAAGTTATGAGGGATTCATGCAACTTTTAACATAATCACTTTTAGTATATATAGAAATTTTGATATGTAAATATATGGTTTGAACATAAGTTTAGTTATATCTCTTCTATAAACGTTGACTAAAAACAAAATCCTAACATATTTTTAGTTATATCCCTTCTAAGAAAATATTGAATTTGTACTTTTAATTGTCTTTTAATAGTAAAAGAAGCCCAATAAATTAATGGTATACTTAAGTTGAGAAGCGAAAGGAGTTTTTGCCATAAGTGACCTTTTAGAAGAAAATTAATTTATATTTGACCTCCTTTAAAAAATTATTCCACATTTGACCTCGTTGACCCAGTTAACTGTCACGTGTTGATATAAAATTAAAAACTGCTGTTTAGAACAATGGTTTTTGAAAAAAAAAAATTAAAAGTTCTTACTTACATTTAAAAAAAAAAAAAATACAAAAAAAAAAAAAAAAATCCCTACTAAATTTTTTCTTGTATATTATATAATGATATATTAGAATTTTCTAAACTTGCCGAAGAGGAGTGCCATTTTATTCTTTATTATATATAGAAAAAACTTGCCGTTCGATTAGATAAATTACTTACGAATTTTATGTTCACAAAAAAAAAAAAAAAAAAAAAACAGTAAAAAAACGATTGATTCCTGAAAAAATAAATTGAAAAAATTTAACCGTTCGATTATATAAATTATAGAACATATAATCAATTACATAATATATTTTTAAAAAACTGACCATTTGCTTACGAATTTTATGTTCACAAAAAATCACAGTGATCAAACGATTGGTTTTTGAAAAAATCAATTGGGAAAATTTGTGATTTTTTTGCTGTTTAAAATATCACTACTTTTTTCAATTCGACAAGATCAACAAAATCAGATGTAGAATAATTTTTTGAAAAAGGTTAAATATAAAATAATTTTCTTCTAAAAGGTCACTTATGATCTATATAGATGGCATTCATTCGTAATGGAGACCCTTAGCTTTAATATAAGCACATGCATGTGCCTCTTTTCATACATCCGTTATATTATTAATTTACGTCGAAATCACAAAATTGATTACTTAGGACCCACCAAATAGTGAGAGATAACGAGTATTTATGGCTTCAAACTGCTAACTCAATCATGCAATTAACCATAGGATAGACTTGACCGAATTGACTAAGAACATAATTGACTTATTAATGGATAGAGTTGATATGATTTTATAATATTTTTTCTAGAGCAGTGCTAGGAGTCCCGTCCAGCATTCCTGATTGGGAAGAAGAGGAGGAATACAAAGAAGAAGATGAAGAAAAAGAGGAAGACTGAATGAAAAAAAAAACAAAAAAAGAGTGAAAACACTAAACAGTGGAAATCTAGTGAAAAGAGAGAAAGAAGGGGAAGAAGAGGAGGAATAATACAGAGAAGAAGAAGAAGAATAGGAAGACTGAAAAAAAAATAGTGAAAACACTAAAACAGTAGAAATCTAGTGAAAAGAGAGAAAAGAGAGAGAAAGAAGGGGAAGAAGAGGAGGAATACAGAGAAGAAAAAGAAGAAGAAGAATAGGAAAACTGACTGACTGAAAAAGAAGAAGTGAAAACACTAAAACAGTGGAAAGAAGATGAGGAAGAAAAATAGGAAGATAGAATATAAAGAAGAAGAAGAGGAAGACAGTGCTGCGGCAGCACGACGCTACAGCTGCTGCTATTGCACGACGATGCTGCTACTGCTGCTGCACGATGACGCTGCTACTGCTGCTGCTCCACAATGTATGCTGCTGCTGTTGATTCACCGGAGCAGTAGAAAAAGTCACTGGAAAACTCTCTCTCTCTATCTGCTAACTCTCTCTCTCTATCTGCTTTTCTCTCCCCTGTAAAACTCAAACCTTTCAAAAAAGCTTTCAGGCGCAGATTATGATCAAGGATAAGGGAGCAGAGATCAATCCATGTTCTGAGCAGCAGTCGAAGGTATTCAGGTCATCTCACGTCTCAGGCAAGCTTCCAGTGTCGAGTTATCATAGCTAGACAGCCAAAACCCTCGGTCATACTCAGACAGTCTCCCTGCAAAACTCAAACAGTCTTCATATATGTTCATAAATGCGCCACATCAGACGGGATGTATGGGCGAGAAACTTTGACGGGAACAACAGCAGCGTCGTGTAGCAGCAACAACGTCGTCGTGCAATAGCAGCAACAGCGTCGTGCTGCCGCAGCATTGTCATCCTCTTTTTCTTCTTCTCTTTTCCTCTTTTTCTTTCTCATCTTCTTTCCACTATTTTAGTGTTTTTTTTTTTGATTATTTACAGTCAATCAATCTTCTTCTTCTTCTTCTTCTTCTTCTCTGTATTCCTCATCTTCTTCCCCTTATTTCTCTCATTTTTCTCTATTTTCACTGGATTTGCACTATTTTAGTGTTTTCACTAATTTTTGTTTTTTGTTTTCTATTTTTTTTTTTGTATTTTTTTTTTCAATCTTCTTCTTCTCTGTATTATTCCTCCTCTTCTTCCTATTCATTCTCTCTTTTCACTAGATTTCCATTGTTTAGTGTTTTCACTTTTTTTTTTTTCATTCAGTCTTCCTCTTTTTCTTCATCTTCTTCTCTGTATTCCTCCTTGTTAGCCCCAAGGTCAAATGCATTGACCATATTTTGATGATTAACAAACTTTACTTTAGCTACTAATATATGATTAAGTATTTTTGTCTCCATAGAATGAAAGTCATATCTTGTTGGAGCTCATCAACACATTCAAGCCTCTCAATGTATACAAACATGCAAGATATTGAATCATGAAGCTTGTGGAAATCACCTTGAAGCTGTTTATTAAAGACCTCTTGAAGGCAAGGTGTCTAGGAACCATAATTGTAAGGCCACTCATTTAGTTAAACCTATATAGCTCAAACAAAAGTTTTCTCATGATTGCATTACATTCATTGTATTTAGAAAGCTTGCAAAAATATCTTTGAAAACTTTAGTTAACAAATATTGGACATGTTGAGTTGTATTAGACTTAGAAAATTCAAAATTTTAGCTCAAAACTATGTCTAGTCGACTAACCATAGTCCAGAAGCTATGTTCTGAAAAATCTGAGTTTAGTCGACTAAACATACTGATTAGTCGACTAAAGAAATTATTAGTCGACTAACACTCCATGCCTAGTCGACTAAAGAGAGTCCAGAAGCTTTGTTAGAAATGCAAAACAATTAGTCGACTAACCAAGACTATATAGTCGACTAACCGTGCCCGAGAAGTTTTTAAAACGAATTTTAACTAGTCTAGTCGACTAACAAAGGAGTCTAGTCGACTAATCGAGCCCTGTTTTAAAAACCCAGTTACTTTTGCTTATCTAGTCGACTAACCATAATTAGTCTAGTCGACTAATCTTGCCCGGGAACAAAACCATTTGAAAATTACATTGTCTAGTCGACTAATATGATTGGCCAAGTTGACTAAAGCACCTGCAAACTTAAAACAGCTATTTCTATTTAGGGCATTTCGAGCATTTATTATAACCTGCTCTTCTCCTCACATCCAATGGGATCCAAGCTTCTTTGAAACGCCCATCTCAGACCTCATTGCATATATATTAAGGTTTGACTCTCATTTATGAACAAGCAACAACTCTAGTTATTATTCATACTCTCAAGCATTCATGGTTCATTACTATTCTCTACAAAACTCTTGAGCTATATTAGTTAATCACTTGAAGAGCTATTAGTTGTGCTTTATACTTGTGTAAATCAGCTTTTGAAGCATTTATTGTACACATCCAATCTTGTAATCTTGTGTTGGACAAGCATTCTTTTTGAAGCTTGAAGAAGTGTTCTTGGTGAACACTAGTGGGTTCTTTGTGAGTCATTCAGTAAGTTCTTTGTGAGCTTGAGGTGAGAATCTTCCACCTGGGTTAAAGAAGATTGTGTAAAGGTTTCTCCACCTTGAAGGAGCTAATCCTTAGTGGATTGTTGGGGAATCCTTGGACTGAGACACAAGGTGAGGAGCAGGCGGAGTCCGAACCTCGTTAAATCTTTGTGTTTGATTTTTTCTCTTCCATTCTCTCTTTCAATTACTTGCATTTATATTATTGTTTCTGTATTTAGTAATTGAACACTAATTTTTATTGGGTAATTAATTGAAAAGTTTGCCATAAACCCTATTCACCCCCCTCTAGGGTTTCATACTTGGGACAACACTCCTCTTCTTCCCCTCTTTCTCTATTTCACTGGTTTCCACTGTTTGTGTTTTCACTGGGTTTCCACTGTTTATGTTTTCACTGGGTTTCCACTGTTTGTGTTTTCACTATGAGACGAGAAACCAAACAGGAATGCTGGACGGGACTCCTAGCACTGCTTATATATTCTTTGTGGACTTTTTATTTTTTATCATTAATATATATATATATATTTGGCTTGCGGGAGTAGTGATTAGGTAGACTTTCAAGCTCCTGTAGACGTAAAACTCTACGGCGGTGTGACTTTCGTAGCAGTAAGTCCCGACGGACAGGGCAGTCAGGCTATAGGTGTCTAACCAGGGTTTAGGGGTTTGGAGGTTCACTATGAGCTTCTTTCGTCGGTCGATGTCTGTGAGATCAGACACTCCCTCTAAAGGGAAACAGTTGGTTAACAGGAAAGAAACCAGATATACTGTAGATGAAATAGATTTATATGAGTGGAGAATACCTAGGGTACCAACCACAGATATTTATCATAGACCATTGTTAAAATTTTATGCAGATATGAATATCCAGTTAACAGAACACAATGTCAATTGTGACTGATTTTGTCACACTCAAGCTCTTCGATCAGGAGAGTATTGATAGGCATTTATCAGATGGATTTAAATATTTGCATATCGGACTAGTCCAAGTTACTGCTCAACCTACGGGAAGAGAAGGAATGGACTTGTCAATTGTTATGGTCTTAAGAGACTGCAGATGGTTAAATTTTGATAAAAGTATGCTAGGAGGTATACAGTCAGGATTACATGATGGTCCAGTATATTTTAATTGTTTTCCGAATTATTGTGTTAGTTTGGAAGATAAAAATATAATGGAAGTATTAACTGTTAATGTTAAGATTCATAATCCTGAGATCCTTCAAGGATCATTACCTGTTACCATCAGATCTAGGATACAGTATAAAGTTTATAACACCCATTTGAGTCAAAGAGCAAGAGTAAGCTCTCCTAACGGGGAAACTCTTATGATTCAAACAAACGTTAGGAATAAAAAGGAGATAATACATCCTAGGAAGATTCTTTGGCATGAGCTTACCATTCCTGACGAATGGAGACTCCCAAAGATAATGCCTAAGATAGAAGTTAAACAACCAGAAGAAAATAATTCTTCTACAAATGTTCAAAAGTTAACTGAATATGATGATGGAAGTGTTGGAATAAAGTTTTCCAATGATAGAAGAAATTCTTTCAGACTTCCTATGAAACCTGAAAAAAGAACTTTTGAGACAGCTTCTAGAGCTTCTTGCTCTTCTGTCCCAACTAGAATATTTGAATATAAAACTACTGAACCAGATTTAGTAGGAGTTAAAAATTCAAATATACCTAGACCTTTTTATACTACAGAACCAAAGGATTCAGTTCACTCTGATTCAGAGACACAAGAGACACCTCCAATGTCTCCCACACAGTCTCAAATGGATCCTCAGCTCTGTGTTATAGAAAAGAAGTTCATAATAGACAAAGTGTTTTTGAGAAAAGATTTCTATTGCGAAAGCAATAAGAAACCAAAAGAATGGTTTTTTAAAACATTCAACAAATCCCAAAGAGATAAAATTCAAGAAGAATATTATGCTTGCATGAATAAACATAAAACCCATATCTATTTCTTTACTTGGTTTGAAATTTATGCTGAACAGAATTCAGTAGAATTTCCATTTGTTAAAGAAATAAATATGGCAGGTAAAAATACTACTCTCTGGAAGACTGCTTAAAATACCCATAAGGAGTCAATCCACCCTCCTATGGAAAATATTGAGATTAGTCACAGAAATAGTATTATTACAGCTTCTCCATATAAAGTAACAGAAAATCCTTCCATTGATAGGAATTTTCAAATGGTTATGGAGCAGAATAATTTTTCAAATCAAACGTTAAAAACTATTGGTGATCAGTTATCCAGGGTTGAAAACCTTGTCCAGAAGGAGAAAATTACTCCTGATAAAGCTGATGAAACACCAATATTCAAACCTCATGAAATATCTAAAAAACACTCCCAACAGTTGTCTAAAACTGTATTTTCTGAGATAGAAAAAAGGCTTGAAATCTTAGCAGAAGTTGGCACTAGAATTGTTCCGGATACTCCCGAACCTTCTAGGAAGACAATTGCTGTTATAGAAAAAGCTGAGCCTGAATCTGATGATGAGGTATCACAGATTGAAGCAGCTTTAAATGCTTTAAATTCTAGTATAACATCAAACAGACCTTTAAGAAATTTTTATCCTAGGCCAACATATCCAGATATGCAGATGGAAGAAAGAGGAACCTTTCATCAAGCTACATATCATAGAGGAACCATCTATGAATGAAATATAGATGGAATGACTGAATATCACATAATCAACTATCTACAGGAAATGACTATGTTTTGCACAGCATATAAATCAAAGTCTCCTGAAGTAGGTGATCATGCAGTAGCTTCAGCATTAATTGCTGGATTTACTGGTCAGTTAAAGAGTTGGTGGGATAATTATCTTTCAGCTACTGAAAGAACAAACATTCAAAATGCTGTTAAAACTGATAACACTGGCACAGTCATAAAGACTGAAGATGATGAAGATATTGAAGATGCTGTGGCTACTCTTCTCTTTGCCATTGCCAAACATTTTATTGGAGATCCCTCCAAGATCAAAGATAGATCTGCTGATTTGTTAACTAACTTGAAGCGTCCAAAACTTCAAGATTTCAGATGGTACAAAGATATGTTTCTCACCAAAGTTTTGATGAGAAATGATTGTAATCAACCATTCTGGAAAGAGAAATTTATTTCTGGGTTACCAAATTTATTTGCAGAAAAAATTAGGATAAAACTTAGAGAAAAACATGATGGAATGATTCCTTACGATAAACTTACTTATGGTGACATAGTAAGTACTATCCAACAGGAAGGTATTTCATTATGTTATGATTTAAGTTAAAACAGCAGATGAAGAAGGAAAAAATGGAAAGTAGAAAAGAACTGGGATCTTTCTGTGAACAGTTTGGATTTACTTCCATTAAACCTGCTCCATCGAAAACAACTAAAAAACAGGCTAAAAAGGTCGCTCATTCTAGTAATAAATTTAGTAACAGCCAAGGCTATAATAGAAGATTTAATACTAAGAAGAGTCCTAGGACTAATAATTCTAGGAAAAATAATACTAAGGGTAAAGGTAAAGGAATTGAACATTGGCTTCAACCACCATCAAGTTCAAAACCTTCAACCTCAAATGCTAATGGTCCTAATAAAAAGCCAGGTGTTTGTTATAAGTGTGGCAGATTTGGCCATTACTCCAAATCATGTCCCATGAAGGCAAAAATTAATGAGCTTAATGTTAGTGATCAATTTAAGAAAATTTTAATGGATATTCTTCTTATTTCTGATGAATCAGAAATTGTTTATGATGAAGAAGAAGAAGGTCTTCAAGTTGATGAAATAGCTTCATCAAATGAAGAATCTTCTTCTGAATCCGAAGATGAAGAAGATAATTGTAAACAGGATTGTAAGTGTATCAATGTCATAACTAGAGAACAGACAGTTCTTTTTGATGCTATTGACAAGATATCAGATCCTAGTGTACAAATGGAATTTTTGTTAAAACTTAAAGATAGTTTAACTGATAAACCTAAGACTCACAGTTCAAATCAAGTTTATAATCTCAGTGAGATTCTTGGAAGATTTGAACCAAGTAAAAGTAAAGAAGTTACTATTCAGGATTTAAAAAGGGAAGTTAATCAACTTAAGGTTGATATCAAAGATTTAAAGACTAATATGGATAGTGATATTAGTAGACTTAAAACTCAGGTGAGCTTACTTCTTCTAAAACAAAAGAAGGATGCTAGTTCATCTAGTGATACTTCTACTAATAAATCATCTTCTGAAGATGAGCAAATTAATGAAACATCTCTTCATGAAGAAGCAGATGGATTTATTAATTTCACAGAAGAAGATGGATTTATTAATCTGTTAACCAGAGTAACATTTCAAAAATGGAATGTTAGGTTAACTATCACTATTAATAAAGAATATAAACTTGACATCATAGCATTAGTTGATTCTGGTGCAGATCTCAATTGTATTCAGGAGGGACTTGTTCCTACTAAATACTTTGAGAAAACATTAGAACAATTAAACACTGCTAGCAGTACAAGATTAAATATTAAATATAAATTGTCTAATGCTCATGTTTGCAATAATGGTATCTGCATTAAGACTCCATTTATCCTTGTTAAAGATTTAAGGGAAAGTGTGATTCTTGGAACACCTTTCCTAAATCTTCTTCATCCTTTTAAGGTTGATGATCAAGGAATAACAGCAAACATAAAAGATAAGGAGGTATTCTTTCACTTTATATCTCCACCCATAGATAAAAATATTAACATGTTAAGAGATGCTTCTATATTTCCTGAGATCAATATGATTCAAAGAAAGGAAAATCATCTTTTCTTTCTTAAAAAGGAAATAAAGCACAAACAGATAGAATATCAGTTAACAAATTGGAAATTGCAACAATCTATTCAAGAATTCAAAAAGAAACTTGAATCAGAAGTTTGCTCTGACTTTCCTAATGCATTTTGGGAAAGAAAGAAGTATATTGTAAGGCTTCCTTACAATACTGATTTCCAAGAACATATGATACCAACAAAAGCTCGTCCCATTCAGATGAATGCAGAGCTTTTAGAACATTGTAAAATTGAGATATAAGATCTGATCAACAAAAAGTTGATTAGAAAGAGTAAATCTCCTTGGAGTTGTGCCGCCTTTTATGTTCAGAAAAATGCTGAACTTGAAAGAGGTACTCCAAGACTTGTTATCAATTATAAACCTTTAAATGATGCTTTGCAATGGATAAGATATCCATTACCAAATAAACAAGACTTAATCACAAGGTTAAGCAATGCTACCATCTTCTCTAAATTTGATATGAAATCTGGATTTTGGCAGATTCAGATAGATGAACAAGATAGAAATAAGACTGCTTTTACTGTCCCTTTTGGACATTTTGAGTGGAATGTTATGCCTTTTGGTTTAAAGAATGCTCCTTCGGAGTATCAGAATATCATGAATGATATATTCACACCATATTCAAATTTTACCATTGTTTATATTGATGATGTTTTGATTTTTTCTACATCTATTGATCAACACTGGAAGCATTTGAATATATTCTTTAAAACCATTAAGCATAATGGATTAGTCTTGTCTTTATCAAAGATATCGCTTTTCCAGTCCAAGATTAGATTCTTAGGACACCACCTTCATCAGGGAACTATCATTCCTATAGAAAGGTCTATAGAGTTTGCTAGTAAATTCCCAGATGTCATTGTTAACAAGACCCAGTTACAGAGATTTCTTGGAAGTCTCAATTATATCTCGGATTTCTTCCCAAATCTGAGTCAGTTATGTGCCCCTCTTAGGGAGAGACTTAGAAAGAATCCTCCTGAGTGGAATGATGAGATGACCAGACTGGTCAAAGTTATCAAAGATAAGGCTCAACGCCTCCCGTGTCTTAACATAGCAAATCCCTTAGCTTTTAAGATAGTCCAAACAGATGCCTCAGGTATAGGGTTTGGTGGGATTTTGTTACAGAGAGATGAAAATAACAAAGAAAAAATAGTGAGATATCATTCAAGAACTTGGAATCCTGCCCAGCAAAACTATTCTACTATAAAACAAGAAGTTTTAAGCATAGTTTTGTGCATAAATAAATTTCAAAGCGATTTGCTAAATAAAAAGTTTTTAGTTAGAGTTGATTGCAAATTTGCTAAAGAAGTTTTACAAAAAGATGTTAAAAATCTTGCATCAAAACATATTTTTGCTAGATGGCAAGCTATATTATCTATTTTTGAATTTGATATTGAATATATTAAAGGAGAATCAAATTCTGTCCCTGACTTTCTCACCCGGGAATTCCTACAGGGCATCAATGGCTCCAAAGAAGGATAAGGGCAAAGCCCACTCTGTTAAAGGTCATCTGGCCCAACCAGTTAAAGAGCATCAGGCTCATTCAGATAAACCCAGATATTTGGCAAAAGATATCCCAATAGGACTTTTGGTTCGATCCAAAGAATCCTATGTTATTAAAGATAACAAGGCTCGCCCTTCTTGGGCCTCAATTGCTGATGATGAAGATGCAGCTCAGCTTGCACTTCAGAATCCTTTTGAAGTTCTTTCAGATTATCACAAAGTTATTTCAAAGAGTCAGAATGCATTTCCGGCTCTGACAAAAACATTTTCAGATTCAGTTAAAACTGTGGGAGCTTCTAGCACCACAATTATTAAATCAAAGTTTTTAGAAAAGCCTCAGAAGATGGCCATTATGGCTGTTGAGAGGGAATTGGTTGATTTCAAGAAAGAACCAATTCAGATAGCTCAGATGATGTTTGGGGATAATTTTCGGTATCCAACCTCAACCCCTGAAAAAACTCAGGAATTTTATGAATTTATTTTGGTTGATACTGAATCTGTATCATTTAAACATTATCCAGATGTTAAAGATCCAACACAGGTTAATCATACTACCTGCAAGATATCCAAAGTTATTTCGTTAACAGCTTGGGGAGATTCTCCTTTTCTCTTCAGAAAGTTTTCCCATAAGTATAACCCTTCTGGTTATAACTATTGGGATTACCATCAAGCTTGGTATAATGCCTTTTATTTCAAAATAGTGACTACCGTCATTCATGGATGGTCCTATTCGATAGGGCATTTTCCTTCGATATCCCTTTTTGGTTCCTACATTGGTGGGCACATTTCGGACCAACACAAGATATCTTTCCTAAGCCAGTTCTTGATGGATATTCTATCTTTCAAGAAAAGATAATTGTTCCAGCTAATCTCCAAGGATATCCTAAATTGTTAATGTTTTATGGACAATTTGGTGTAGCTTGGATATTTTACTGGAAATTTGAGATAACACCTTTAGGTATTCATCCAACATTGAGTAGATCTTTTCACATCAAATGGTGGGATGGATTTTCTCCCAAATTTATCACAGATAAAGCTATTATGGATTGGTTCAAGAAAAGACCAGCTACTTCCAGTATTGGTTTTGGAGAACAGTCAAAGTTATTAATGGATAAGAATAAAATTGTTCAGAATATGATAACAGCTCCTACAACATTTTAAAAAGGATTTGTTGAAGCAGTTAGAAGCAGCAGTTTCTTCTATCAAAGAAGAAATTTCAGATAATGAAGATGAAGAGTCTAACTCTCCATCAGATATTGATTATGCTCAGGAGAATGAAGATGATTGCTTCGGTATCTTCGCTCCTATCAGATAAAACAGAAGTCTATGCTTTCAGCGCAAAGATTTCACAGATATCAGGGTTATCAGCATCCAATGCACCTTTCGGTACCTCGAGATGCTCCAGATAATGTTTTTTGGTTAAAAACAATAGTGCTACAGTAAAAGTAATTTTACTATTCACTATTCACAGGTTAAAGCAGTCAAAAGATTAAATGTACAGCAGACAGTCATTATGAGTTCACATGGTGGCTTTGGTTAATGAAGACCTCATCAAGTCTATAAAAGGATCATTTGTAATCGTTAGAAGGAGGAGTTTGTTTTGGGTTTCAATTGTTAGTCTCCCATCTCCTCTCAACCTTGTTATCCCTCCTCCATCCTCAGATAATTCTCCATATTGTATATTTTGGTTATCAAAGTTATCAGGCCGCTTGATCGGTCATATCTTTTGTAAGTTTGTTATCTTTGTTATTTTTCAATTATATAAATCAATTTCAGTTATATTATATTTGTTTTCTTTTATGCATATCAATTGTTTTACTGTTATTGGGCGTATATATATATACACACACACACATAGATGCTAATATAAGGTGCACTTGATGCATCTTGCATCAGGTGCCCTCCTCTACAGCCACCTGTGATGAAAATTTTTAAAAACTGACCGTTGGATTAGATACCCCTATAATGTATGTCAAGCCTGCCAAAAATCACAGTGATCCAACGGTTGGTTTATGAGAAAACTGACTTCTAAAAAACTATAATACTCAATACTTATTTCCAAAAGTAACTTAATTCTCTTTATATATTAACAATTAATATATAACTTAATTCCTTATATATATTAACAATTAATATATAAGGTTATTAATAGAATTAGTTTTAGGAAATTCCCTTCTCTATTTAATTCAAGAGACTCACTTATGCTCTTTGTTTGTGTGTGACCCATTGGGTTCACCCTAACCTAGCAGTGACGAGGGACATCTCTATGTCTCCTAAAATAGAAACTTTCTATTTTAAAGTTTAATTGAAACTATTCCAGTTATGCCCTTATTGATAACACTTATCAATAGGCTTTCACTGGTCATGAGTGACGTCTAGCAATGTGTCATGACATGCCCTAGGTTTGGGTGAATAGCAGAACTATATGAACCCTTCTTGTTACTTAATCCTTCATCCCCTAGTGTCACAGTTAAGATATTCAGGGTATGGATATAAGTCAAAACCCTATCTTAACAACCTTGTCATATATTCTTCAAAATATAATCTCAATCAGATGAACCCTATGAAACACTTTCATAGTTCACCTATCACTTTGGCCAGAGATTTACATTGAGAGTTATCTTTGAGAACTGACCCTGACATTCTCTCTCTTATCAATGAGAGTAATGATTCCTTATTGACCACTCATATGTCTTCATGCAAGACTTATTAGAGCCAATGAGTGCCGACTACAATCCTTAGGGTAAGGCTGTATAAGACACTATCAAACCCTAACAATTTAGGCACAAGACATCCATGGTGTCTCAGGCCTTAGGATTACCAAGTAAATGGACGTAACATAAGAATATTCCTTTGACTTAATCTCCATAGGAATATTCTAGCAGATCAAGTTTAGTGTACATGTTCTCTAACATGCACCCACAGATTAACCTAAGTGTCACTACACTGATAGGGAAGACTACTTATCCTCCTAATGGAGTTAGTTTAAATCTGTGCTACTCTTGTCGGTTTAATAAATGTCCTCTTTAATAAACTTATTGTGAACCAGCTGACCCGAATCGGGAGGCCGTTTCACTTTTTGAAATCATTGTGGATTGTGGATGATTCTTTATCCGTCTCGATTTATCCTTCTCTATTATCCTTCTCTATTATCCACTCAAGATTGGGTTTTTAAAAAAATGATAAAGTTTGTAAAAAACCTGGGAGTCACCACCTTATTTTTAGGGAACAAGGAAACCACAAAAAGAGTTTTATTTTCAATAAAACATTGACTACATATTTTAAGGAAAAGCAAGTCTTCGAACGTACCAAAGTTGGATTCGGGGGCTAGGTTATGAAGTGGGAAGGTTTCAAGGAACTCCTTGTAGGCACCCACCTCACCCTAATTAAATGTCTCCTAATTAAGTTTGGGCTTTATCAAAATCTTATCACAACAATGCTATTTATCTAATCAACCAATAAATATGAATAATAATATATAATAATAATAATAGATAATAAATAAAAAAGTAAACAAAACCTAAAGACCTTAGGAGACACTCGGTCAACCTAAGATTGGACTTGCGCCCTATTGACTGCCTACGTACCTTACCAATTTCTTGATAAGAATCAAAGTCCACGTAGTTCGATTACTTAGGACTCTCCTATTGTAATGAATTACATAATCGAAAGAATTCTATCTTATCTAGGACTTTAACTTCGAGAGTTTGAATTTGATCAAAACACTTTTTATATAAAAGATGGAATTTCATTCCAATTAAACCACTTTCAAAATCACTTACTTTTGGAATTTTTCTAGAAGTAGACTCCTAAATTAGGTAGAACTCAATTGCTATTATAGTTCTTACAACAAAAGACAGTCCTAAGTGGGGTCAAGTGAACCCCCTAATCCTATGGTCTCTAACTAGTCCTAGGTTAGTCTAAATACCTAAAATACTAAAATCATGCATGCTAAAAAAAATGCAAATAAAGAATGTAAACTATGCATGAAAAATGTCCTAAATGCAAACTAAGTTAGCTATGTGAACCTAGGCATGTTTCTAAGTTATTTTGGATCCTAAAAATGATTTTTGAATCTACTTTAAGGTTACTTTAAACCTTGGACAGATTTAAATACAACCAAAGAAATGGATTTAAAACCCAAAAAGAATAAATAAAAAAAGTGTAAATGTCCTAATATGCAACCTAATATGATATACCAAAATAATCATGCATCATGCTTAAAAGACACCTATTTTAACATAAGGGAAGGGACTTACCTTAGCTTGTTCTCTCGAACATATTTCATATGATATTTCAAACATTGAACATAAAAATGAATGGTATAAATAAACCTAAACATGTTCATATTCACCTATACTAATTTAGCATACTCAAAACAAACAAACTAGACTTGATTTTATATATATAAAACTCATAAATGCAGAAAATTTATATGCTAACCTATATGCAACTAACCTTTACTCCTAACCTTTGAATACCCAACTTAGGTATCCATCCCTAGCATGGTATGGACATAGAAGAATAATGAAGAAGAAGAAGAAAAAGAAGAAATAGAAGAAGAAGAAGAAATATGCAAACTTATTAAAATAACCCAATATTTAATTGAACTAACCTTTTTTGCTTCCTTCTCCCTTGCTCCTAGCTTCTTCTTCAAACTCCAAGGACTCCAAGGACTTCAAAGATGCAACTAAAGTTGCTTAGGGGGTTGGTGTAATGCCTTGAGACTTTACTCTACCAATTTGGCTCTTTAAATGCCTTATGAGATATGTTAAAACTGATTTCAAGGCTCTCTATTTATAGAGGGACTTGAAATTGATCAATGGCTCAGTTTAAATCTCTTAAGAATGATCCAAGGGCTCTAATCAAGCCTTCCAAGGTCTTCAAACTCATCCCAAAGTCCTTAAGGCCGAGCTAGATACATGGCAAGCACTTAGAAGAGTCTAAGGCAGGTAAAAGACTGAAATTTAGCAGCTGAAGGCAAAAAGCTATGATGACCATCCACTAGGGGACGGTTGGCCATCCCTAGGTGGACGGTCATCGAGCTTTTAGCCTAATTTTACCCTATGTGGGCCTATCTCAGCCCGTTTTGATCCGGTTTCGGCTTTTTTTGGCTTTTCAGGCCCATTTTAAGTCCAAATTCGACGATTCAAGAGCCAAAATGATCGTGATTCAAGAGCCAAAATGATCGTGATTCGATTCTCTATGTTTTGAGAAGTGTTTGAAGTGAAAATGCATTGTCCAAAGTCAAAGTTTTGGAAAAAAGTCAACCGATTAGCTGTTTAGGGCTTCCCGGGCCCATATTAGGGTTTTGAAATCTGCTAACCAATCGCTCTCGAAATCCTTTCTTCTTCTCGAAAAAATTTTTAAAACATTTTAAGAAAGTGATTTGAAGTCTTTAAAGATCTCAGTTTGATAAAAAAAAATTGAATCCCGGTCATTTCCGATCGAAACCCTAATCTTAACTTACAAAAGGGCTTTGGGCCTCAAGAGCCAAATATGAGCCTGAAGGCTCAACAGTCCTTGCCACTGATCAAATTAGCTATCAAACACACCCTAAATATCTATGACAAAGCCTCGAGACCACTCGGGACAAGATCGACAGTCATTCAGAGCTTTTATGATTCAAATGACAGAACTGCCCTTTAAGTCACAAAATACCTTATTTTCTATCAAGCCTTGCTCAGAATGCCATGAAATTTTACGGGGATGTTCCTATACTCTCTAAAAACTAAATGCAAGAAGAACTGACTCAATCTGACCTAGAAACCTACATGCGATAATGACCTCTAACTAACTATTCACAAGGGTAAAACTGGCAACTTAGGGTTTTAACACCCCATTTCACCTCAAATCACATGCAACCATTTATGACCCTTCCTATGGTAAAAAATGGATGCTATACCTATGAGTAAGAACTCTTTTAGAATAAATGTGTATGAAAAATATGAGTCTCCATATCCCAACAACTTGGGATACATATTTCTCTTATCATTTATTCATGGACATTATCGTATATATAATTGAATATATAAACGACAAGTAATACCTTCTTATCCTAATATTAAATAGATATGCTCTTTAGGATTGGTTTTAGGGCATACCTCTAACAATCTCCCACTTGCACTAAAGCCAATCTCCATAGTATCTTATACTAGTCTTCGAAAGACGAGGCTTATAACTCCCATGAAGTGTTATGGCAATGGAGATCCTATGCAAACAAACTTTACACCTTTATTATTTTCAATGATAGTAATTAAACTATAATTCTGCTGCCTACTCTGATGTCTATTAAATGAGACCTATGTTCTTGATAGAGAACAATATGTACTAGGCATTCTTTTAGGCAACTTGTAAATGTCATCCTTTTAGATTTCTTTATTCATGTAAGTATTTCATTTTTAATTAATTTAAGAATATACTTACTTTTATTCAGGATCATTATTCTAAATAATTCCAATATGTGCTAACAACTTTTGTAGCATCTATGACATTGTATTAAGTACATGATCTATTATGAGATCCCATATTTCTCAAATATTAAACTCATATTTAATCCCTCATAAAATCAATATTTTTGAGAGATTAAAATTCATATAACTTTTATGGAATTTTTAATACTATACTTAGTATTTAAAGTATGTACTTAAATAAAGAAAGCTGAGAATGAATGATGACTTTATTGCTCCCACTAGTCCCTTTTGAAACAAGGTATTTTTGTATTAAACTCTTTAATAACTTAAAATCCCTTTAGATGTTTGATAAAGGAATGATTCTCAACCATCATGGAAACATTGCTTTCCAATAACTCTTTATTAAAGAAGGCATAGTTTTAAGATTTATTTGAAATATTTCATATTTAAAATAATTCTTTAAACTACAACGTTTAACATATTTAAGGTCCTCTTTATATAAATGATTCAATTAAAATATTCTCAATATTTCCTTTTTAGCTTTACTCCAAATGAATGATTTGAACTCTTCAAATATTCATAGTTTTGAATCCTTTGAACACTTTCAAATATTCAAGATAGATATAAAGTAATATAAACTAAAATGTTAGGTTTATACATCTCATGTATTATCCTTATTTTCTCCTTATAAATAAGGTGATTGGATCATATTAATTAATGAATTTAGACAAAGTGTCAAGATTCATTTATCAATTTGACCCTACAAAGTTGAATCATATATATATATTTAATAGCATTCATGAAGAATTTAGAACTTTAAAAACAATTGCCAGAAATTATTCAAATAATCAATATTATAAATAAACTGCTTCAAATAATCGAAATATTCAAAACTAAATAAAAAACTTCCAAAGAAGTATCTATTACAAATTGACAATAATAAAAGTTCTTGAAATTCTAAATAAACTAGTCAAGAATTGAGCTATAGTGTTGAAGGCAGCAACTCTTGATCCTATCCAAACAATGCAAGCCCAATGTCTACTCAACTTTCTGCTTCCATTTGTCTCCTACATACAATTGTATTGTACAAGAAAAATGTTTGACACATAAAGTATGGTATTTTTACTTGCTTTTAGCCATTCTAGCTTGCATTTTGACCCTAGTTTGCATAGAATAGGTGCTTTTGACTTTCTTTCATGTTTTTGTGCTTATGTAGGTCGTTCGATGTTATCCGCACCCTTTTGAAGTGTTTTTGAATGCTTGGAGAGTTGCCGCGTGTTGAGGAAAGCGTTTTTGCACGTTTTCATCTTCAAGCGAAGCCAATTTGTGAAGCAAGCTCGCCAAAGCCTACTCAAATCGTGTTTTTTCCCTCGTCTCAACCTAGGGAATGGTCCTTCAACTTGTGTGAGACATTTTAAAGTTGCGGGGATGGTTAATCGGATCATTGTGCGACTAAGTGAAGATTTTATGCTTTGGGAGGTGAAATTCTGCAGAATTTGAGGGTGAGTACCGGTACTAGCTAGTTGAGTACCGGTACTGAAGTGCACAATTTTGGCAGTAATGGTTGAGTACCGGTACTGAAAGTTGAGTACCGGTACTGGGGCTCGAGATTTCACCTGTTATGTTCGTAAATAGCATATTTGTGCAAGGGCACGCTCGTCTTTTGTTCCCTCTTTCATGTAACTGTTGTAGGGGGTATAAATGCTCTCTTTTCAGCTGAATAGGGGTTCTTCATCAGCTCTAGTTAGGGTTTGGGTAGTTTAGCTTAGGGTTTCTTGTTTTCTAGGGTTTTTATGCATAGTTTAGTTTAGATTTTGTGTAGTTCTTGTTGTAATCAGTTGTAATCTTTAATTAGGATCGTTTTACTTATTATTAAGCTTACAAACTTTGTTATTTAGTCTTTCATAGCATTTAATACATGCTTCTACTCTTTCCTTTGCATTTATTATGGTTATTCTTGCATTTACTACTCATTTCATAGCTTTAATGGAGTTCTAAACCTTTAAGGTAGGATTCGAACGGTGGAAACTAATCACCAACAAAGGTAACAACACTCTCTCATCTCTTTGTGCTTAATGGAAGTTGTATGATGCTAAATACTCACTACTTTCTTTCTCAATGTTTAGTGTGGCATCTTCTTGACAATGTGTGAACAAGAGAATCTTGGTACACATTGTGCTTGATCTTAAATGCATGCTAAATGTTTGTATAAATTTCTAAGTGAGCATTTGGTATCATTATTCTATCCTTCTCTAATTGAAAGGCTTCTAAAGTTATATCTTCCATCAAAGACCATTTTTCAATGGATCTTAGATGAGAACACCAATGAGAGATGCTTGTTACCTAGTTGTGGATGAGTGGAAACCCTAGAATCCTATCATTTGTCTTCATTGTTTTAAAATCTAAAATCAATCGGTTACCAAATCAATCAATCAAAACCTCCCATGATTTACTTTAATTGCACATTCATTGGGTATCAATACCTAAGGACCCTTCTAGGACCCCACTCCCTGTGGAGATGACCTGTGGACTTCCCATAGTTTTATTATGCTTGGCGATCTTGACTTCCTACGCTTGGGAACTTATTGAGCACACCCACAATTGACAAGCAAAAAACATAGTTAGGTATCACATACCATAAAGCAAAATAATACTGATTCTCAATTAGTAAATAATATACAAGACGTACCATCAGAAGAACCATTCTTCAACAAAGCCAGGTACTCCTTGCAATTCCTTTTCCAGTGACCTGTCTTGCCGCAATGGAAACACTTTCCCTTTGTATTCTTCTTCTTTACTCCTCCTTTTGGCTTGAGATTGAACTTCTTCTTCTTCTTACCTTTGCCCTTAGGCTTGGGTTTAGAAGTTGATGCTCCATCTATGGCCAAAACATTCCCTTTGGAATCCTTTTTCAAGGTTTCCTCAGCAGTAATTAACATATTCATCAAATCAATTAATGAAACTTTATCATTCACATCAGACATGTGAAAGTTCATGATGAATTGTTTAAAGATTGAAGGAAGTGAGTGAAGCAGAATATCAGTACTCATCTCCGAATTGATCTCTACTCCTAGATCATGAAGAGCGTGGATATTCCGGATCATCTTGAGGTAGTGCTCATTCACCGATGTCCCTTCCACCATCTTAGTCGAGAAAAGATCACCCACAGCATTGTACCTTACAATCCTGTTTTGTGATTCATATAACTCCTTAAGATTCTTGGGGATCACATATGCACTGTCTATGACCTCATGTTGCCTTTGGAGCTCATTGGTCATCGATGCCATCGTATATCACCTGACTTGCACATCATCATCGAGCCACTTGTTATAAGTGTCTCGCTCTTCTTCAGATGCCCCTTCATGTAATGCAATAAGGCGAGGAGATTTGATAACATAATCAATTTTATCAGCATCTAAGATTATTTTCATGTTCCTAACCCAGTCATTGAAATTTGGACCAGTCAAACAGTTCTCATCAAGGATTCTAGATAGAGGGTTTAGGGGAGCCATATACAACAGAAAATAAATGTAAATTTCATATTATTTAAACCATAGATACCTATTGGTTTTTAAGTCTTATGGTACCTCCCACTATTTGATTCAAATCTCATATTCCCTTAGATGAGACTCAGGAATTTCATCATCTGAATTTCCATAGTAGGGATTGGGGTCCCATTAACAATTAGTAATCCTCACATAATAGGTTCTTGGATACTAACCCTTAATGAGTGGATAACTCTTATCCTAATGCTTCTTAAAGCAAATTCCAATAATCCTTTAGCCTCTAAATTGTAGTATCCTCACATAACAGATTCTTGGATAGTACTCTTTAGTTAAGTCACACCCATCATTCACATAAGTATGGTCAATTGAATGTTGCAACCCTCACATAATAGGTTCTTGGGATACACCATTATCGCACCTTATGATATCAAATATTAAAACAAGACAGTATGAACCCTCAGGATGAACATGTTCCCGCATATCTGCAGCCAAACATATCCACCATAAGAATCCACCTATCATGTAATGATGGGAGGCTAAGATAAAGCCCAAGGTCTCTTCCTTACAACTTAATTTTGAATTAAAGGGATTTTGTAAAATGGTCTCATTTTAAATAAACATACATCACATGCATCACATATATATCAAACATATATAATAATGGTTTAGACCTACTTTTATTATTAGTTCTCAATTATCCTCCCACTGACCTTCTAGAGGCTAGGGTGGATTCATCTTGAACATATAATATGTTAGGTCAAGGCCCCTAACAAGCATACATCACATATATTAATGGGCATTGGATTGATTATGGACTTTTAGGGTGGGTTCAATCTTTGAGCCAAAAAGATGAACCCTAGGTCTATAATGAGGGTTAGGTGATCGCAATTAAAATTATGTAACTATTACATCAAGACTAAAAGATTTTTGAAGAGTCTTAAAGTTCTCGCCAAGTCCTTCTCAAGTCCTTGCTTTTTCTCTTTGATCTTGACTCCACCATGCACCTCGAGTCTACCATGCTCCACCAAGTATAAAATATTACATATAAAATAAAAGAAAGAAGGGGATTAAGGAGATAGGGGATACATAAGGATTGAAAGGGAAAAAAGGCATGCAAGCCTCAAATTAATTACATCACCAACATTTAAACTATTTTAAATACAACCCATTAAAATAAACCAAACACATCCAATGCAGTCAATCACATCTTATTTAATTGGTCTTAAGTCCATAATCATCCATTCATATTTATACATTCACATTGCATAAATAAAAACAATAACAATATAGAAACGCAATGATGGCAATGGTATATAATTAATTAAAGTCAATGTTATTATTATTATCTCATAACAATAATAAAGTACCTTTTAAATCTCATTTGAAGTAAACCCATCATATCTCATATGATAATATTAGTGTCTTTCCATAAATAAAACTCCTAATTGACACTATTAGGGTTTTAAATAAATAGAATCTAATTTGGGAAATTATTGTCACAATTCCCATCATGCATTTAACACTTTAATATGTATTAAAGATTAATCAACATTAACCTATGACGAAGGAATTAAATAATAACTCAATACAAAAATTCTATAAAGACACAAACCCAGTTTTTCACAAAACTAAGAATTCAGCTACTGTTTTGGGGCTAAATTTTTCTGTTTAAAACAAACTTTTAAAATGTGAGAATACTCTATTTCACAAGGATTTTCAGTCCTCTTTCAAATGGCATAGGTCTCATTTAGTGATTCCAACGTTTGGTATCACTTTAAAGCACTTTGTGACACTAACTCCAAACCATGGCAGAATCTGGAATTTGTTCACAAATGCATTTAATGGGCATAACCTAAAGTGAACTAAGTCATGGAAACACTTCAATTCACTAGGTTTTTCAGTCCTCTAAACAATGGCAGGGGTCTCAAGACTTGATTCCAATGTTTGGTATCAATTAGAGACATTTTACGATAGAGAGTCAGATTTTCCAGATTTGACTCTTAATCACAAAAAAAAAAAAAATCTAGTGTGGCTATTCTAGGTCATTAAAATCTTGGGAACTCTTCCTAGACTTTGTTAAGACCTAATATTAATGAAGCCAATAGGTGGCATGCTTCAAAAATCCTAGAAAATTTTTTTCATGGATTTTACAAAAGCTTCATAGTTGCTGCCCAGAAAAAACAGCAACCCAGTTTTAATTCTAAAACAATTTTAAAATTAATCTATGCAATATATAATTATGCCAAAACGATTTTAACATACTTATATATCACCTAGCAACATCCCTAAATGTTTTTAAGCAATTAAAAACAATAATTCATCACATGAATTTCACAATCTCTTAAGAACACTAAAATTGTTTTATAAAACACTTTTTCATCAAATGCATATGTTCTTCATTTTAATTTTTCAAAAACAATTAATTTTATTTTGAAAACTTTATAAACACTTTATAAAAGATATGAAGAAAATAAGATTATGAAATTATAAAATAAAATAAGGCACACTAGGGTTCAAAACCCATGTGGCCGTGAGGTATAGTGGGAGAGAGAGAGTGTGTGTTAGGGTTAGGGTTAGGGTTAGGGTTAGGGTTTAGAAAACCTAACTTAATCTAACCCTTTTTAGGGTTTCTTTAAACACTAAAATTGCTGCATTATTTCCTAAATCAAAATCATTCATAATAGGGAAGAATCAAAAACAAATAAAAAACTTTCCTAGTTATGAACAATTTCAAAATAGAAAACTAAGGATTTCTTAGTTTGACAATTAGGGATTCCTAATACAAATTAAGAAATATTCCTATTTTTGTTTAGGGTTTCTAAAACCTAAAACCAGCCACCATTGATGATAATATAAAGGATTCAAAGAACCCTAAATCACAATTGTTGAACACTTTAACATGAACTCCATTAAAGCTTCAAGTTTAAAAAAAATTTAAACTATGCTATTTGCAAACATCAAGAATCAATATTTAAACTAATTTAAATTAATGAAGAACATGCAAATAATATTCTAGGGTTTGAAAACTCTAGTAGCCAAATACCATAGAGGGCAAGAACCCTCATGGCCGAATTTCCCATTGGGTTTTTCTCAAAAACCTAAAAGCCATTAAACTCTATTTTCACAAAACTCAAGCTTTGTTCATATTTTCTCAAAATCAAGAACATCATCCAAATTCTCTTAGGGTTTCTAAAAACTCAAGATTCATTTATGTTTAATGATTATAGGGTTACCTTAACCCATATCAAAAATAAAAACACAAAAGAATCAAATAGGGATTCAAAAACCCTAGAGGCCAAATTGGAGAAGAGAGAGGAGAGAGAGGGTCTTACCTTGTTTGGGTATTTTGATCACATCAAAAACTTCTATGAATAATGGGGAACAAACCCCAACAATCAAAATACATGGGGACAATCCTCTACTATGGCCGAAATTGAAAGAGAGAAAAAGAGAGAACCCAAAAACCTTTTAAGGGTTTTCATTAAAACTTTTGAACTTCAAACACCAAAGGGGTTTATGTAACACCCCACACAGGGTAACCCCTATGCGGAAATGCTATAGTGACATAAAACACTAAGCGCTTATCTTTTGAGTAATTTTTTTTTTTTTTTTAAATTAACACAGTTTAAAACAGTTTTTCAAAATACGCGTACGGAAGTCTTTAAATAATTTTTCAACATCTCAAAAATTAAAGAGAGCGCTGAGTACTAGTTTGTATCATGAGTACAGTCCCGTAATGTACCCGAATTCCAGGAACATCCATTTAGTTTACTGAGTTGGATAGAGTCTCATGCTGATAACATGTCATCAACTTAAAGAAAACACATAGCAGAAAAAAATAAACAAACACCAGGATTTACGTGGTTCAGCAAAATTGCCTACATCCACGGTGAGTCATTTTTATTATTGAGAATCATATTACAAGAATACAATATCCTCTTTTCTCAACACATTCAGAAATATTCACATCTTTCCACATTCTCATATCTGTCAACAAATTTTTATCATCAGCCAAATATCACATAAATAAATCATCATATCTGTAATTCATTTATATATATTACAGAATATATCCATCTCTTTTTCACAATAAATAATTTTACACTACATGCATGCTTTATGCATATGACAGATATACGATGCAATGATCATGCAGTCATACCTGCCATTTCCTCTGTTCTGCCTTTCCTGCAAAACATCAAACATTCACACTGATGGTAACATTATTTTAGGATTCACCATCTCACCACAATAGATGACTACCTCATTTTAAGGTACTCAACCATCTCAACCATTCTCAATCATCTCAACCATTCTCAATCATCTACCACAACAGCATCCCCGCCTTTTCAGGATGTATATCATCCGGTCCCCGCCTTTTTAGGACCTACCGCGACTGTCACTCATTGACAGGAGGATTTACTTGCTATTTTTAGCAATGGTGATATATTAGTGCACTAATTGCATAGACACGATTACATGTGAGATATATTGCATAGAAAATCATATGCATTTGTGATTATTTATGTAATTGTGGAAACGAGGAGTTGAGATACCACCAATGGACAAAAGATCCTGGAAACATTTGGCATACATATGGCAATTATTTATATGCAATTATTTCATGTAATACATATGGCATACATCTCATATCAATAATTCATGTATGTCAATTCATGCATACATTTCATAGCATATCAACTCAACATATATCTCATATTAACAGTCATATCAGTGATATACATATGAATTATTTTGCTCACTCAACTTGAGCCACCACATGTAACTGTGCCACTGTAACACCCCGTACCTCTCCAAGTAACAATATTGTCCACTTTGCCTGCACGCGTAACATGCGCGCCCATACATGCATATTCACATGACTAGTGCACCGTTTTATTTTCTCAAAACACATTGTTACTATGAGATGTATGAAATTTACTGATAAACTCAGTCACTTTCTCATAACATCATCACCACATGCCATATGCCAATTTTTATGTGCAATAATTATGGCAATTATCACATGCATATATTTTATGCATAACCATTTACATGCTTTACATTATACATCATGTTATTCATAATAAAAAGTAACAGCGTGTCATAAACTTTATAAATCTCACATGCATTTATCAATAGTTCATAATATCAATATGATTTCCATAACTTGTATTTCCAAGATCTTTCACTAATCATCATGATTTTATAAAAATCAATTATTCATGATTTTTAACTATTTTTCTAAAGACTCACAATTTGGAAGATAGTTAATTTTGTATCCACATGTATTTTCTATACAATAATCCATTCTAGGACACTTGTTTTATTTTTGTAGAATTTATCAAATTTTGTTAGATTGAAAAATCATACTAGAATAGTCAAAATACCATGAGGTTACATGGTAAGCCTTATGGTGCACCTTCACTAAGCTCCATAATTTTATAGGCTTTTTCATGCATCCAAACAACAATTTTTGTACCAATTAATATCAATTTAATTTAATAGGATTTTTAAAAATAATTCCAAATCAAAATGATATCCTCAAGCACTAATTTGCAAATGATTTACCTTGCACCTTCACCACACAGGAACATACATGCACACTCACGTACATGGTACGTCAATATTTTCCATCTTTTTGGCCAACTTTGCACACTTATATCTCATTCGTTTCTTATCCGATTTGGATAATTTAAGATGTTATAGAATCTGTGTGATACAAGCTTTCAAAATATAATGGTGGTGTATAACACCTCCCATCCGAACATATTTAAAAATGATGCCAAAGTAGGCTAGTTAATAAAATTTCAGATTTTTCGGCAACTTCGTTTCTCAATTTCTCTCACAATTCACATCCAATTGAAGTGATTCCAAGTTCTAAATTCATATAAAATCAATCTATACCATATATGTAAAAATCATAATTTTTCGATATACTGTGAAAATACCCCTTGTGCCTACTATTAAAGCTTCATGGAAGCTTTCTCTCTCTAGAAATTCTCATTCACCCATAGGTCTTTTTCCATAATTCTTGTCTCTGAAAATTCTTAAATTCAAGTTTTACAATATACTCAAATTTCAAAATTTTCGGACATATACACAATATACTACAAATTTTCAAAGTTTCAGTATTACTAAACTTCAGAAAATTATAGAAATTAATCTACTCATCGGAAAATTCCCAATTTTGGTACACATGATCCTGGGTTGATATAGTTGATGGAAAAAATAGTCCCAAAGTTTTAGTTTTTCATTTTCATATAAAATAAAAATCCAAGATTTGAAATCCACATTGATATATATATATATATATATATATATATATATATATATATATATATATATATATATATATATATGTAAGTCATTATTTCATCATTAAATTATACCATATTCAATCCAAAAATTGAAATATAACCAAAATAGAAATAGCATCTCACCTTACTAGTCTATGACTTATGAAATAAAATTACCAATTATTCTGTATTTGTGGAGCACCCTCTTCCCCTTAGCTTCTCATTTTTCTCTCATTCTCTTTCTTTTCTATCCTTCTCTTCTCTTTTCTCTCTTCTCCTCCTCTTTCCCGTCTCCCTTCCTCCTCTTTTGATCTCTCTCACTCCTTTATCTTTATTTCCTCCCAACTCCCTTATTATGTAACACATGGTCCCTCTCCTTTCTTTCTTTTTCTCTCCACTTATCTTAATTTTTATAGAATATCTTTTCACCTTCCGACATCCCATTTCTATCTTCCATTCAAAACACAGACACCCCACTACCCAACAAATTGGGTGGGGTCTCACCCGAATCATATATATATATATATATATTGAATCAATCATTCACTCCAATATAATTATAATGCATTCCTCCACCACTTGCCGACACAATAATGCATTTCAATTATAATGCATTCATAACACTCTCATGCACCCTTATCAAAAAGTGGCCACATGGCACACTCTATGGCCAATGACAAGCCATGTGTGCAATAATTAAAATAAAATAATAACAAATAAGAATAATTACTATTGTAAATTTCGGGGTTTTACAGTTTAACCCTTCATGGCCGAACCTTATAGGGCAATCCCACCTTGATTCGAAATCTATATCGGGTTTCTAAAAACCCTAGCATCTCATGTATCCAAGGAAAGAGATAGAGAGAGAGAGGCCGTGAGTTCCATTGAGACAAACCCTTGATTTTAAAACAACAAAGGGGTTTTAACCCCACATTGCCGAATCCCTATAGGGCTGCCTCTCCCTTGCCGAATTCATTTAGGGTTACTTGTAAACCCTAGTTGCCATTAAAACACAAAACAATAAACTAGGAGGGAAAGCCTCCATTGCCGAATTCACTATGGTTTCCTAAACCATGTTAAACTTGATTTAATTGATTAAACCATTGCAAACCATCATCAAACCTCATGTCCATGCTTGATATGGCTCTGATACCACTGAAAGGTATATTCGAAAACATGGAATTGCAGTGGAAGACAAAATAAATTTTTTTTAATAAGATGATTCCATCATCGAATATCCCGGTAGGATTCGAATAAGCATAGGGACATAAGATTTACAAACAAGCATACATATTTATCAATCATAAATAAAACTTACTTGATTAGCCTTTCGTTTTGCGATTAATGAATCCAAGCTTCAAACGGATGAAGCCTCCAACGGTATCCATACGAATACAAGACCTCTTGAATCCTTGAAGCTCCTCAACTATGGAAGAATCAAGCTTGGAGAGGGAAGAGAAACTATTTCTCTAATTTGATGAATGGGAGGCTTAGTGCTAGCATGTCTTATCATCTAGTATTTATAAAAAACCCCTAGGGTTTCTATTTAATACTTATTTTCAAAAGTAACTTAATTCTCTTTATATATTAACAATTAATATATAACTTAATTCCTTATATATATTAACAATTAATAAATAACGTTATTAATAGAATTAGTTTAAGGAAATTCCCTTCTCTCTTTAATTCAGGAGACTCACTTATGCTCTTTGTTTGTGTGTGATCCATTGGGTTCACCCCAACCTAGCAGTGACTAGGGACATCTCTATGTCTCATAAAATAGAAATTTCTATTTTAAGGTTTAATTGAAACTATTCCAATTATACCCTTATTGATAACACTTATCAATAGGCTTTCACTGGTCATGAGTGACGTCTAGCAATGTGTCATGACATGCCCTAGGTTTGGGTGAATAGCAGAACTATATGAACCCTTCTTGTTACTTAATCCTTTATCCCCTAATGTCGCAGTTAAGATATTCAGGGTATGGATATAAGTCAAAACCCTATCTTAACAACCTTGTCATATGTTCTTCAAAATATAATCTCAATCAGATGAACCCTATGAAACACTTTCATAGTTTACCTATCACTCTGGCCAGAGATTCACATTAAGAGTTATCTTTGAGAACTGACCCTGACATTCTCTCTCTTATCAATGAGAGTAATGATTCCTTATTGACTACTCATATGTCTTCATGCAAGACATATTAGAGCCAATGAGTGCCGACTACAATCCTTAGGGTAAGGATGTATAAGACACTATCAAACCCTAACAATTCAGGCACAAGACATCCATGGTGTCTCAGGTCTTAGGATTACCAAGTAAATGGACGTAACATAAGAATATTCCTTTGACTTAATCTCCATAGGAATATTCTAGCAGATCAAGTTCAGTGTACATGTTCTCTAACATGCACCCAAAGATTAACCTAAGTGTAACTACACTGATTGGAAAGACTGTCTATCTTCCCAATAGAGTTAGTTTAAATCTATGCTACTCTTGTCGGTTTAATAAATGTCCTCTTTAATAAACCTATGAGTATGAACTATTTTAGAACAAATGTGTATGAGAAATATGAGTCTCCATATCCCAACAACTTGAGATACACATTTCTCTTATCATTTATTCATGGACATTATCGTATATATAATTGAATATATAAACGACAAGTAATACCTTCTTATCCTAATATGAAATAGATATGCTATTTAGGATTGGTTTTAGGGCATACCTCTAACACCATAGTATACAAGACGTACTCACACTCAATCTCATTACGAAGCTCTCAACTTTGTGCATCTAACATAGCCCTTTACTCTTTGTGTTGTTTTTTTTTTTTTTTTTATAAGCCAAATAATATTTTATTAGGATAAAATGGATTACAACAAGTACACCACTTGAGCCCCATTCAGATAGAGATCTGAACACCCAACATACTTTCATGGATACACCCAAAACCCATTCCCTTAAAAGCTCTCAAAAGATATCAGAAATACATTAAAAAAAAGGAAAAAAAACAAAGCACATTCTTCATCTAGTAACTGAGCAAAATCCTGCAAGTTCACCTTTACCAAAATTAAGCTACAAGACTGACTTCTTTCAACTTTCTCCAAGCTTCAACGCAGGCAACAAAAAGAGGAAAAACTATGCACAACAAAAGGTACAAGCACCATTAAACAGCATCCAATCACTGCCCACTATTTCTTTTAAAAGACTTAAAAGAAAGCTAGATGAACCCCAACTTAGTCATATTACCAAAAACATCACACCAACAACATCAACCCAAACATCTTCTGCATAACCCCAAACACCTATCATCAACCAAGCAAAACAAGACAATATTGAAACCCAACACAACAAAAGGTACAAGCACCATTAAACATCATCCAATCACTGCCCACTATTTCTTTTAAAAGACTTAAAAGAAAGCTAGATGGACCCCAACTTAGTCATATTACCAAAAACATCACACCAGTAACATCAACCTAAACATCTTCTGCATAACCCCAAACACCTATCATCAACTAAGCAAAACAAGACAATACTGAAACCCAACCAAGCAACCAAGCTGAACCACCAACCCAACATAGCAACCAAAATGGAACCCAACATAGCAACCTAGCCAAATTGCATTCCAAACAACACCAACAAAATAAGACCAAACCCCAACAAAGCAACCATGCTGAAATTGACACCAGCAGCCCGCTCGAAGCAAGATAAAAATTCCAGCACCTCACCCAAGAATTCGCAAAGCTTCAGAAAAACTCCTTACAGAATTCTGACTACAAACCCAAACTATAACCAAGCCACAAAAGGTACTGACCTCTTGGTACCCTGCTTTGCATATCAATCTGCAAGGCTGTTTACTTCTTTTAAAGCATAACAAACCATCACATGCCCTATTTTCTCCAACAACATCTGAACTTCATTCAAAATAAAATTGTACTTCCAAACTATCTCACTTCCATTAACCCAAGAAACTGCAACTTTTGAATCTGATTCAATGATCAACTTCTTCTCAAACTTCCACCTTGAAGAACTGAATAGTTTTAAAGCTTCTTTAATAGCCATAAGTCTGCAAAATTCGAATCTACAACACCAATCGGACTTGAGAAAATACAAAGAATTATTCCACATTCATTTCTTAGCACCCCACCCGCCCCCCGGCCCTGGCTTCCCCATAACCAACCCATCAGTATTGAATTTCAGTTCCCCATTAACAGTACTAGACCATACCACCTTATTTATAATCTTTTTCTTTCTAATACTCCAACCTCTAACACCATCTATACTTCTGATAAAATCAACAGCTGAATAGCCAAGTTCCATTCTATAAGCTTTCACCCATATTGCCACTTTGACTATAGCTTTCACTATTACCTTAGATGAAGCTAGCACCTTCTGACTAAAAACCTTATCATTTCTAGCCATCCATATAGACCTCACTACTGCATAGATAATAGTATCTCAAATGATCTTGTAAACTCTTAGAGATATGCCCTAAAACCAATCCTAAAGAGCAGATCAGTTTCATATTATAATAATTAGAAGGTATATAATGTCTTGTATATTTAATTATATATATGATAAAGTTCATGAATGAATGATAAGAGAAATATACATCTCAAGCTGTTGAGATAGAGAGACTGATATTTCTCATAAACATTTATTCTAAAGAGTTCCTACTCATAGGTTTATTGAAAATGACATTTTATAAACCATTAAGAGTAGCACAGATTTAAACTAAACTCCAATTAGAGGATAGGTAGTCTTTCATATCAGTGTAGTGACACTTTAGTTAATCTGTGGGTGCATATTAGAGAATACGTACACTGAACATGATCTGCAAGAATATTCCTATGGAGATTAAGTCAAATGAATATTCTTTTATTACATCCATTTAATTGGTAGTCCTTAGACCTGAGACACCACAGTTGTCTTATGCATAGGTTACTAGGGTTTGATAGTATCTCGTACAGCCTCAACCATAAGGATGTAATCGGTACTCATTGGCTCTAATAAGTCATGCATGAAGATAGATGAGTGTGCAATAAGGAATCATCACTCTCACTTTAATGAAAGAGAATGTCAAAGGTTAGTTCACAAAGATAACTCTCAGTTTGAATCTCTAGCCAGAGTGATAGGTGAACTGTGAAAGTGTTTCATCAAATTCATCTTATTGAGATTATATTTGTTGAACATATAACAAGAAGTTAAGATAAGGGTTTTGACTTATAACCATACCCTGATTATCTTAACAGTGACATTAAGGGATGAATGATTAAGTAACATGAAGGGTTCACATAGCTCTACTATTCACCCAAACCTAGGGTACGTCATGATATGTTGCTAGATGTCACTCATGACTAGTGAAGGCCTAATGGTAAGTGTTATCATTGAGGGAAAAATTGGAATTGTTCCAATCGAACCAAAAATAAAAAGTTTTTATTTTAGAGAACATGAGATGTCCCGAACCACTACTAGGTTGGGGTGAACCCAATGGGTCACACACAAACAAAGGGCATAAGTGAGTCTCTTGAAATAAAGAGAGAATGGAATTCTAATTTATAATTAAGCATGTGCCTTATTATTAATGGTTAATAATTAAGGAGCTAAATTATAAATAAGAAAGTATTAAAAGGAAACCCAAGAGGTTCTCTATAAATACAAGGTGATGGGACAAGCTAGCACTAAGCCACCCATTCATCAAATAGAGAAAAGACAAAATAAGAGAGGAACTCCCCTAGGGCCGTGAGCTAGTGTGTGGGATTATCTCTCTCTCAATTTTCGTGCTCTCCTCTTCCCTCTCCTAGCTTGTGAAGTGCAAGGTTCTTGAGGTCTTGTGTTCGCATGGATACCATCGGAGGCTTCATACACTTTGAAACTCGCAACGAAAGCTGCTATAAGGAATCCAAGTAAGTTTATTTAAAGTGTTTAAGTATTTATCCTTGTATGCATAAACTTATGACCCAATGCTTGTAACGATTTCTAAATGTTTGTGATGATTGGATTCATTATTTCAAAAAATTTATCGTATGACTTCCGCTGTGAATCCATGTATGTCACATTCTTTCATAAACTCCATGTTTACCTTGAATTTCCCAAGCCAAAAACACCTCACTCAGCTGTCTAGGAAAGCACCAACACACCCCCTACTAGTCCAAGATACCAGCCCACACCATCGAACCCAGCGACAATGTACAAAAAGATTATCGATAGTTTCTATATCCAACGAACAAAATAGGCATAACACATCATTATCTGAAGACAAAATACCTTTATTGCTTTTGTTGGAACTTTCCCCATAGCAACAAGCCAACAAAATGTTTATACTTTAAGGGGAGCAACCCCCTTCTACACTTTCCAATTTACTTGACCTTGTGATCCCACACACTTCTCCATAAGAAACTAGTAACAAGATTTAACGGAATACATACCTGATGAAGAAAACTTCCAAATAAATCTGTCTTTGGAAAATTTGCTGAGCCTGACCACTTCCAACCTCTTAAGCAGATCCTCACGCAGAAGATTTTCCCAACCAAATAGAGGTCTTCTAAATTTTAAACCTCACTCCCATTTACTTCCAACCCACTTTCTCACATCAGCCACCTAGCATTTTTGTTAGACGCCAACACAAACAACCTAGGGAAGACTTTTTTTCATGCCACATCAAAGACCCACTCATCCAACCAAAATCTAATCCTACCACCATTACCCACCATCACCATAACACCCTCTCTAAGGCCACCGTATGAAGTAGAGTTAGGCCACCATACTTTAAGGATATATTTCCATACAGTGGATACCTTTTTATTTTAATTTCCGCAAAACCAGCGATGTTAAACCCTTCAGAAGACCCATATTTAGCAGAAATAACATCTTTCCAAAATGAATTTTCCTCTGACATGAACCTCCACCACTATTTGAACAAAATAGCCTCATTTCTGTGCTTGAGCGACACTAGACCCAAACCACCCTTACTGCTGCTTGCGAGCAACTTATTCCAGCCAACCCATGCCAACTTTCTTCTTTCTAGGCCCCGCTCCACAAGAACTGCCTCATCACCCTCTCTATCTCCAACAACACTAATTTTGGCATGCGGAAAATTGACATATAATAAATAGGCGGGCTAAAAATAACTATCCTCAATAGGGTAATCCTACCTCCCAAGGATAGATACCGATTATGCCATCCAATCAGTCTAGCTCTGAATTTATCAATAATAGACTTCCACGAGCTACGCAACCTCGAATTAGCTCCCAATGGAAATTAATGCGTATTCATGTGTTTTAACTTTAACTAACAATATAATTATTCACACTTGTAGCAAATATATAAAGTTACTCCAAATGACAAAGTAAAGGGTTTGAAAAAGGATGGGCAAGCTACGAAGGGGTAGCAAATGCAAAATGACATCCAATAATAAACAATTCCATGAGCATGAAGAAGACAACGATAGTGAGGAGAGGGACATAAATGATTTGAAGCCCTCTTATATGGTTGAGAAGGACCGGGAGTCTTTTTTGAGCCAACGAGAGTCCTAATAATTTAAAGTAAATAATTTGTTTCACATAAGGAAATGAGAAAAATTGATGAAATCATAGTTTAATACGGTTTGAACTCTTAATTTTTTTTTTTTTAATTTTATTTTACAGGAACAAAGTTTAAAACTTCAAGATATTCAAAAGAAACAAACATTCGTTCATCGCACTTCTCGTAAAGGATTTGCTCGATTAGAGTATGAACTGGTAATAAGTACTCAATTCCTATAAGATACACATGATACAAATTGTGCTACTATACTCTTAATTAGTTACTTTATAACGATAATTATTTTTCCTATAGAAAAATAAAGTTGAGGATCCTTCAAAAATAAAGTTGATGTATGAACTCATGGATATACAAAAGCGGGAAAGACGGATAATCCCGCAGTAGCGGATGCTATTGTAAGTTGTTATTTGTTTCAGTTTTTTGTTTTTTTGTTTTATTTTGTTTTTTGTTTCTTTTTATTTTGTTTTTTGTTTTTTGTTTTTTTTTTTTTTTTATGAGATATATAGTGTAACTACGTATTAATAAGATGCCTTGCAGCGACAAATGGAAGAGTATGCATAGACACTTGAAGATCAAACCCAGATAGGCATACATGATGATGCCCTCGCGCATGTATTTGGTCTTTAGTGTCCATGATGAGTACGAGGGCTTGGATTTAGGGCTACACCATCTATGGTCCATGCTTCCATTGGAGCAAGTAGAGGTAATAAGGTAATAAGGCAATAATGGATGAGTTGAAGGATCTTAGGCAACAAGTGAGCGGTATGTCCGAGCTATGTAACGATGTGAAAGAGTTGCATGCAATGATGGCAGCTATGAGAATGTAGTCAAATGGGGTAAGTGGACAACATAGTTTTCATTTATATGTCATGTTATACACAATTTCTTTATGTGTTTCTTACATATTGTCTCTAAATTTGTATGGTCAGTCACTGGAAAGTCCAACTTCAGTTAGTTAGGTGATTCTGTATCAACCATATTTTCATGTAGTTGCATTGTTGTATGACTTAGTATTTTCAATCTAATTTTGTTAATTTTCTATACGGTAGTCGCAGCGAAGTGGGACAGGAACACGAGGTATCAAAAATTTAGAAAATGCTAAATGCACATTGTTAAGCTGGCTGGAGGATGGAATGAGAGGATGTAGAGGGTACCATTGCCTCTACATATCTAAGAGTTTTAGTTCACCACGTGCCCCTTGGACGCAATTGTTATAAAGTTTGGGTAAATAAAGTAATCATCCTCAATGTGACTTTGTTTCGTCCAATGCACGACCTGTATACACCAGACGATGCATTTGGAAGTACAGTAGTCTGACCAATTAACTGCATCTGAGTTGATGCTTGATATCAATTACAAGTAATGGTAGCTAATGTAGAAACATTTCATTTCCAGTCTTAAGGTATATTTTTAGGTAGGTAGTTAGGTTTTTTTCATATATGGGAGGCACAGGATGCTCATTTGAATGTAGTAGTACGTGTTGAAATACTGTGATTATAGAATTGATATAAAACTCTTATATTGTCAGGTGAAATTATGGAATGTTGCAAAAATAGACGGAACTCTGCCAAATTTTTGTCTGAAAAGAAAAAAAAAATATTATTTTATATTTAGGATGGTTCATGTACGTGATTGTAGGTTGCTGATTATTGGGAGTGGTAGAATGTGCAAAGATGTTTCATTTGAATGTAGTAGTGTTGAAGCATTGTGATTATAGAAGTGCTATAAAATTCTTATATTGCCAGGTGAAATTCTAGAATGTTTCAAAAATAGATGAACTTTGCTGGATTTTCGTCTCAAAATGGAAACAATATATTATTTTATATTTAGGATGGTTTATGTGATTGTTGGTTGCTGATTATTGGGAGTGGTAGAATGTGTCATTTAATTCTTCTAGTGATGAGATACTATCATTATAGAAGTGTTGAAAATATAGAGTTACTATGATTTGTGAAATATATATGTATTTTTAGTTGATAATAATTTTTGGTAATAATTATATTGTTTTCACAATTCAAAGATTATCAAATTGGAGCTACCAAAAAAAAAAAAAAAAAAAGATGGGGTAAGGGGGTTTTTTTTTTTTTTTTTTTTTTTTTTTTTTGGATCTATTTTGGAAGGGAATGAATATGGGAGAACTTTGTTTTTTTAAGAAACTTATCTTTATTGATGTATACAAATGATTCTTTTTTGTGTTAGAACTATCAAAGTCATAGAATGTGAAGAATTTGATTTTAGGAATTTATTTTAATGGATGTGCATTTTTCTATCTTTATGTCAGAATTAGACTCTATATGATGCATAAAAATGGTATCTCAAGCAAGCAAAAAAATAAATAAATAAATAATAATAATAATAAATAAATAAATAAAATAATAAAATAATAAAAAGTTTTTTTGCGACGTTTTAAAAATGCTGTGGAGAAGTTAATATGCAACATTTCTAAAATCCCTTAATAAGGTACTTTTACGACCTTTTTAAAATGTCGCGGAAAGTAATTTTAACGGCTTTTTTGAAATGCCGTGGAAATTAATTTTAACAGTGTTTTATAAACGCTGCGGAAGGTAATATTAACGGCGTTTTCAAAAATGCCGCCTATGACCAAAGGCCTTTTGCGGCACTGTACCAGACGGCATATTGTGCGGCTGCGGAAAGCTATATATCTACGGCGTTTTTAAAACACCGCGAAAGGCCTTTTTTGTTGTAGTGTATATGATATACATGTGGCTTGGCAATGTATTAAACAATGTAAATTAGAATAATGTAAATTTGAATACGTACATAAACACTCTATCCTAGTCTAACTCAAATGTTAACCTCACAAAAAGCAAGACCAACTCACTCATATGCTCAACTTGCTGAGAAGCTCTCGACTCTATGTATCTAAGAAAGCTCGTAACTCTCTGCCTTTATATTACTCACGAAGTAGAGCATATATAGAGTTTATAAGTTGATTTTGCAAATCCTTAAATTGGCAAACCAAGTCGGCAAACTAATTAGGAAACAAAATTGATTGATTGCCACATATCACCCCATCTTAGCACTACTTATTGATTGACCATCTCAATAAAAGGATATATCCCAAACCAAATACAAGACAATCTAATAGCAACTATGACCTTTACACTTTATTTCTCTTATTTTCTTGCCCTATTGCTTGCATTTGTTTCTTCAGATTTGGAAACAAACCACGATGAAGATGTGCGAAGCAGAGCAATGTAGCCAAAGCAAGCCAATGTCGCCCAATCATAGTTTCAGATTCGGAAAAAATTAGGTTACTGTTGTGTGTGAGAGTGAGTGATTAGGGTTGAAGTCGTGAGAGAGGGAAACAAAAAGAAAATGAGGGAAATAAAAGTGGTTCCCTGCAAACCCATTCACGGCGTTTTTATAAAAATGCTTTTATTATTTTATTCCACGGCATATAATAAACATTGCAAAAGAATATTAAAAGCCGTATAAAAATGGTTTTAACTGCATTTTAGAGAAGAAACATTGTGGAATGTGGTATATATCTAAATATAGACAGCATTTTAGTATAAAACGCTACTAAAGCATCGTAAATATATAGACTTTTTAATGGCATTGTATGAATAAACGATGTTGATAAAAGGTCATAAAAAGTGCTTTTTGTTATAATGTTATTCTCTTTCCTTTTTACTCAAATAGACATTCTCGCTTTAGCTTCATCCACTAACGTTCACATGGGTACTTTCCTCTAAAGTGGAACATTCCTCTATTGATGCATGTTTAAATACCACAGCTTCGACAAATCACTTAGCCCCATTCATCTTTAGCACAAGAGTGCCTAATCAGTGAGCAAACAAGAACTAAAATAGAATTTTATATTCTTCATTATTCTGAGTCTTTTCCAAATACTTTTATTGTTCCAAGTATATAACTCTAGAGGGAGGGTGAATAGGATTTTGGCAAACTTTAATCAAATATTACCAATTAAAAATTAAGGTCCAATTAATTTCACCAGAAGCATATATATATATATATATATATATATATATATATATATATATATATAAACAATTAATTGGAAATGAAAGAGAGAGTTAAAGAAATCAAATACAAAGATTTTAACATGGTTCGATCTCCGTCTACGTCTACGCCTTAAGCACCAAGCTCAAGGATTCCTCAATCCATTATAGGATCACTCCTTCAAAGTGAAAAAACCTTTACAACAATCCTCTTTCACGGTGGAAAATTAGCACCACTCAATCTCACTTCTGGTAAAGATTACACCAATGCTCTCAACGAGACTTCAATCTTACTTCCAGCGAAGATTAGGCTAATGTTACCAAAGCACTTCTCACAAGCTTGATTTTGACCAACAAAATCCATGCTTCTCAAGGGTCACAACACAAACCTTATCTCACAAGATATACAAAAAGATGATTTGTTTGAGTACAATGAATAACCTCCTTAAGAGTAAATGAAGTACAATTGAAAGCTCTCACTAATATCTCTCAAAGATAAGAACTAAAATTGGCTCAAGAGAGAATGATTCTTTTTGAGTGAATTGATGTAAAATAAGTTGGTATATGTTTGTATATATTCAACTACTTTTTTAAGACTCGTATATATTGAGTATTTATAAGGCCCAAGAAGAATATGGCCGTTATGAGTAAAAATATAGCCGTTTGGGTTTGTCAAAACTAGCCGTTATAAGTTGCAGAGCACACTTAGTTGACTAGACTAACCAGGTTAGTCGACTAGGCCTTTTAAAATACTCTTTGAATATAATTCGGTGTTGATTAGTCGACTAGACTAAGGGGTTAGTCGACTAGCATAATTGAAATACTACTTAAATAGAAATCTGGGCACGATTAGTCGACTAGGACATAGGGTTAGTCGACTAGAAATGGTTTTCATGAAAATATGCTTACTGCCACTCCTTTAGTCGACTGGGCTTGATAGCTTAGTCGACTAGGCCATGTAGAAAACCAATTTTCCTGAAAACTACTAAGTCTTTTGAGATCAAAATAGCCCACTAAGATTTCTACTTAGGTTTGACCAAAAATATGATTTTCCAAATGAGTTCAAACTAAAGTATTTTAGAGTCAAGGTTATTTGAGCCAAATAAGGTTCAACCTATATGAGATATTTACATAATTAAGTCCTAATCACTCACACAATAAAGAAATCAAGATCTTTATGAATAAATCTTCTTTTGATCCTCAAGTCTTGTGCTAGGCTTGTAATTGGCTTGATCTTTGTCATGGCTCTCTTCATGGTCCTTAGTGCATATATAACATATTCATATTCTCATAAGGTATAGTGAGGTGAAGAGCTTCATGGTGCTTCAAGCAAAGTTGAATTCTTCTGCATTAAAGACATAAATCCTGTTTCTTCTAAAAATGTATATGCTAAGATGAATATATAAGAATCACAGGATAATCAAGTATTCAACAATGTTAGCAAAATATTCATCCAATAAAGTTTGACATATATCAAGATGTTCAACAAGATATTCATATGTGCGCATAATTAAATAATCATAATACAATGTTTGCTATCATCAAAATCATTTACCAAATATGGATTGAAGCCATAAGGCTAACAACTTTAAATATTGAAAGCAAAAGGTTACATGTATGTGTAAAACAAGTGTTATATATATATTAGAAAATCATATAAATGTAAAAGGATTGGGAAAGGGAAAGAAGAGAAGTGGTAGGAATATGGAGCATGTGTAAAGAAGAGGTAGCTAAAATAACAGATGCTATATATTATGTAATAACAAAAATGATATTTAATCACTCAATTTAACTACTATTTTCTTTTAACCCTTACGTATCCTAGCTTCCATAATTAGAGTCAGGCTAGCATCTTTAATATGATTGATGCGGTAATAGTCAGGCAATCATGGAAGGCCAGACACGTTGGGGTGGAAAATTGAAGGTGGTTCAAATGGGTGATTGGATAGCATTTTTGCATGTAATAATAAACGTTTTTAGTATCAACCATTAATTGCCATAACAAAACCTAGGGATGCATGGTTAAATTTTTGTAGTCATAAAGGGTAGCTTAGTTTCCCATTTAATCTTTTGTAAAAACCCTACCCATTTTTCCATCAAAATAATTTTCATATCTCAAGTGGCCTAGATCACCATTCAAATGACCGAGATTTAATAGTCATTTGAGTGTTTGCTGATTTTACCAAAGTCGGCAAATGTTGGCTTGATCATTTCTCAAGAAACATCTGCTCTTACTTTTTTCTTTATTCGTTTTTTGGTTTTATAAAATAATAGAATCCTACCCAAACTCCAAACATCTAGCAATTGGTATTGATACATATCCTTATGCTTGAACTCAAAACTTCTTCCCTAAAAGTGAAGATATATGCCACTACACCAAAATACAATTGGTTACTTTTATTGATATTAACAAAATATTATGTTCATTAAAAAAAAAAAGGAGAGAGAGAGAAAGAGAGAGAGAGATTAGAGGACGAAAGTATGTGCCATCACTTTCAAAAACTTCCAAGTCAAGGAGAAAGGAAAAGTTTCATAAATTGCTAGACTACAAATGAAAAGTGCAGTTTGGGAAAGGTGAAATTCGATTTTACGGGACGCGCCTCCAGCCTAAACTTCTTATTACGCTGATTGGTAACATCCAATAAATAGAAATCCGTTTCTTTGATTCCTCTTGATCTTCAAATTTTGGAGCTGAGAAGGGTTGAAGTTTGATTAAGATGGAAAAAACTATATATGCTCGTGGGATGGGTCATATCATCATCTTCTTCTTCACAGTCTTCATCTTTCACAATTTTCGTCTCCTTCTTCCTCTTGTTTCACAGTCTTCTTCTTTCACAACCTTCTTTTGTGCAAAGAAATGAACTATAGATTGAGAAATTTGAGTTTCTAAGAAATGAATGTATGGGAAATATTTTGTTCTTTGCGTTAGGGTTTTGGTTTTGACTTTTAATTTATTTTTTCCATTAATTTTAATTCTCAAGTATCTTATCACCTTCATTGAACTCTTGTTGAATATTTTCAAAATAAAAAAATGATAGAAAGTAAAGATTTGATGTCTTTAGTGACATTCAAGGGTCCTTTTATTCTTTTCAAGTAATGATATTTTTTTTTTCACAATAATTTCAAAAGTCTGTACTTTTAATTTTCCCATTTTTGAGAACTGATAATCTTGTAAATAATTTAATTTTTTTTCCTTTGATTTTGTCTGTTTTTATTTGGTTGGATTTTGAAGAGCAATAATTCTTTAGACACTGCACATGGTGGAATAATAATAATAATAATAATAATAATATATATATATATATATTAAGTCCTTAGGAAAGCCCACTTGTACTAATTATGAGCCATACATAGGGATTGGAGTAGCCTTTCTCCTTCTCTTAAACCCTTCATCCCTAATGAAGGTGGGATTCGACAACCTTAGGTTTTTATTACAATCACCTATAGATTTTACTAGCAGAGTAGCCGTACGTTCGTGAAGCTATAATTTTGTATTGATTCTGTCACCGAATGAATTGAAAGATTCGCTAAATGTAATCTTAAATTGGTTTTCAGAGTTCATAAACCAAATAGTAGGAGAATCGAAACAAGAATACAATTCAATTTTTAAGAAATTATTTACAAACTTAAACCAGTTCACACTAAAATTAATTATAATATGAACTATATAGTGAAGACGTCAATTCTAGCCCAAATTCCTGAAATGTCAAAGAGGCCCTAATGAACTGGAACTGAAGTTTGAATCAAACTAGATTGGGGAGAAGAAACGCCATTTGGTGGAGGAATATATCTTGTAAAACTAAGCATCTACCCGATGCGTCTCTCTCTCCATCCACCTATAATTCTTCAATAAATACATGGGACTTTATAACATAATTAATTTTTATACATACGGCCTGGTTAGCATTGAAGTTGCCAGCCAGAGAATATTGCACAAATTAAATATAATTCATTTGCAACTTAATTCCATCTTTCAAGCTCACCTTTTCTTAATGCATGAATCATATATATATGCATATCGAACATTTATACCAACTTTGTTAAAGCAATGAAATATATATTTTACGTACAGTAGCATATAACTCATTCATCGATGAGTCACTCATGTTACTTAGACCATATTTTTAATTTTTTCAAACTAACAGAACTTCTAATTTCGTGCGTTACACAAATTAAATGATACAGCACTAGCTGCCACATCATTCGCCAAGCAGTAGCAATGCAAAATCCAAAAAGCACCTCTAATTTTGGTCCTCATCATGAATGCAATAATGCAGTTGAATAGCTTTACTGGAGCCGACTGGGTTAAATGCCCAGTTACCCAAACTCTACTACCAGACATACTGACTTCCTTATTTGGATCTAATGTTTTAACATGGGGTTCGGAGAAATAATAATACATAGTAGCCCAATCAAACATCAAGGCCGAATATTGAACCATGCCAGTATCTTCAACTGGAGTTTATTTTACTTGGGCCACATTCGTTTCTTTAGGTAGCTCCCATATTTTTCAGCATATATTATTAACAATAGATTTTAGGGCATGTTATCTTCCTTAATTAGACCTCACCTTAAGGGGGAGTAAACAGATTGATGATTGAATACCCTTCATTGAATTCGAATTCTAAAGCTAATGTAAAGTAGTATTATGGAGATTTTTGTTCTTTCAGGGAATGCACTGGAATTGGAAAGTAAAGAAGAGAAGAAAGGCGAAAGAGGAATAGTTCGAATTCTCTGCTTGGATATTTTTGTGCTTGGGTTTGCTAAAATAACACATCATTCAAATATATCATTAATCTCTCACTTTAATGATGTATCATAATAATCTTAGGTACTTTAGCAAACCTAAACGTAGAAAAACCTAAGCAAAGGATCTAGATTCTAAGAAGAAACTCAACCAGCTCGATTATCAGTCACGTAGAACAATAAATGTCGCTCAATCTTAATTTGTCATGCTAATTTTTCTTGGATTCTTTCATAATTCTTTGCATTTATCTGTATCACCTGTAGTAGCAACTCATGCATATATGAATAAAATTCTATATAAAAATGACTCTTCACTGTTGAAAGAGATCGATCATTACAAGGGCTAAAATCCCAGCGTACCTTAGTGAACAAAGCTAGCTAGCTAGCTTGTGGCCTTGTGGGTTTCATGATGACAATCATTCTATAAGAAATAAATACAGTGATCGAACAAGTGAGAAATTCAGCTAAATTAAGTTAGTCACCACGTACCAATAAAAAGTTTTGAGTTTGTGGAAGGACCAGGGTCAGTGGTCACATCGAAAATGTTTCAACATTTTAACCAAATTATTAAAAAAAAAATTAAAAAAAAAAAAAACAAATTAAGAAGGGACGATATATACTGGAAGTATATATATTGTTGAAGTTTCAAATAAACTAATTGTAGGAAGAGAGGCATTTGACTTCCCATAGGAGGTAAAAGTAACTTTTTGAGAATAACTCCTAGGTACTCACTTAGCTGTTCTCTCTGCCCTCTACTTTTAGGTCAAGCATACATAAAGCTGCATGCTGTTTATCCCATAGCTCCCAATCTGCATGCCTAGAGCTTCCTGATCTTACAGAAACTATGCATCTGGTCAGCAGCAACTAGTCTACAGAAATTTATGTAACCAATTAATTATTAATGTTATAATAATCAATATTATTAATTAATTTTTAAATCAGCTGCATGCCCCATCTTCTTAAATTATTATTATTTTCTATGTCAACCTTTCTTTGATTTTAATTTGTTGCACCTAACAGTAATTTAGTGAAGCAGATGAGATCAAGGAGCCAAACAGTGACATGTGCTTTACAGGTTGTGTGGATCATGGGGCTTGATACCCCAAGGAAATATCATACATTTTCTTGCAAAAGGAATGACTAGTCATCACCATGTCATCGAGTAATGCCAAGGTGGGTATGGATTTGTGACATATCCTCTAATAACAATGAGACCAACCTAATGAACAGTGGTTAGGTTTGATGTCGGCCCTATTGGATGTGTCGAATTTGATCAAGGAAAATGCTACTCAATCCTCACCCAACTCTTTTTTTTTTTCTTCTTGTTCGTAATTGACATGGTACATAGTTGACCCGATACATTATTAACACACCATTTTTTTAAAAAAAAAAAAAAAAAAATGCTTCAAGGTTATGTTTTTAGACAAATGATGCTATGTATATTGCCACCTCAGGTGGTCTATTAACTCTACTCTATTGAGCTAACGATAAATATGCTGGGAGTGGAAATCACATGAACAAGTGATAGTGCGTATAGATTAAACAAAAATAAATAAATAAATAAATCCGAATCATCTATAAGAAAAGGATGAATCCATACCTAGAGATCTGTCTGGATTGATCTCAAAAATCACGACCTGTAGAACACTGCTCGATCCCTTCAAGCCTTCTACCGTATTCCCCAATGCCAGAACGTGAAGAGAGAGTGGCTCTCTATGTGCTCTCTTTGATGGATGGCTGCCTCTAGGGTTTAGAGAAAATATTTTGTCTTAACCTAGTGGCTGCCCAACATGGCATATATATAGGTTACGGTAGGGACCTAAAGACAAATAAGTTTCAGGCTTACAATGTAAATATTAAAACCTATTTACATTAATTATAATTCATTCCACTAAAGAATTATAATTGCACTCCCTAGCTTATTCGAAATTAAATTTCGAGCTCTTTGTTATTAAATACTTATTAATCTCCCCACGTTAAGATTACAGATACCCGTTAATTAAATTAAATTACTGACAATTTTATTTAATCAACATCTGCTAATCTCTCTGAGACCTTCCACTTAACTTATTTGATATATCGGATACAAAATCCACCAGCAGGGTTTGACATAATCAAAACTTATAAGTATCATCAAGCTAGGGGGTATCATCAATCCCTATACCAGGACGTGGATTCCGTTAATAATTAATATTCATCATACAATTAATGCAGTTATCCAACTCATCGAGATTATTGACCTATAAAGATCTTACTCTTTATGAATCAAAATAACTAACAATAAATGCATGTGTCCATTAATTATTTCGGGATTAAGAGTATAAGTATTCATAATAACCATGAGGTATTAATTATTTTATGTGTCAGTATAAAATAATTACCCCAATACGGTCCAGTTCAATACACACAAGTGTACTAGCACAAGAAGTTGGAACTAAACCATTCCCCGTAGTTAAGACAGAACTACTGAAATCATTTGCTACAATCTTACCGATGGTGTGTCCAACTCCATCTCAGATTGTGAACAATAAGCTTATATTCTACAAGAACTTACGATCTGATCTTCTGTGTGTAAGCCGAACTCTACACACCAGATCATCTACTATGTAGAATAAAAGACACACATGCATAACATTAGAAGATAATATAATGCAAATATAGGTCATACATATTCTCATTTAAAATGCAATATCAGAATTCATTAATAAATAAATACTAAGGTCTATTACATAAAAGCATGGCTTTTAGTATGTATCCCCAACAAAATATCATATCAACTGCCACATTAATTAGTTGAGACAAAAAATTAGAAAAGGAATTGGGAATAATTAATGGTACTACTTAGGGTTCCACAATGGAAGCCTAGGAGTAATGTAACATGGACAAATTAAGGTACAATGAATGGCTTAGAAAGAGATGTGGAACTGGCATTTGGGCAGTGGAGGATCCCACCTATGTTCCTCAATAAAAGAGGGTAACAAATTGCCAGCTTAAAATATCAAGGGGCTCCTCCATACTTACCATAAATGAGCTCAAGAATAGGAGATGGTGAACAGGACATCACATGGGAGTCACCTTCACTTACATCACAATTTGATACAATATAAATTCTAATAATTCAAGAGAGAGAGAGAGAGAGAGAGAGAGAGAGAGAAAACTTTCAACCAAACTAGAGTACGTGTGGGGTCAGAAACAAATCTTGAAATAAAGCCAACTCACAACCTAAAAAGCAAATAACAAAAGCCAACAGGAGGAGTGATCTCATTTTGTTTCTCTCTCAGCTCCCCCATTGATATTAAAGATTGAGTGCAACCTATCCAAGGTCTTATTCATCCCCATTAGTAGGTCACTTTCTTAAAGACCCTTTAACTTTCTCTCTCTCTCTCTCTCTCTAGCTCTCTCTCTCTCTCTTGCCCATACCTGAAAAAAATATGGGTGCCTTAAGTCTGAAAGTGAGTATCAAACTCTCATCCCTCTTTCGGCTTCCTCTGCACAAGTTTTAGATGTATACAAAATATATATATATATATATATATATAAATAAATATATATATATATAAAATAGTCTGTGTTGGATGATGGTTGGAGGGTCTATTTTGTGTCTATATATACCTAGAAGCTAGAACAACCCATTTCCATTTTCTACTACTCTCTCCTGTTCATAACTATACCAAAATATAGATTGAATTCAAGGAGAAAAATCCTTGTTTCCCTCAGTTATCTTCTTCTCCTCAGTTTCCTTTACCAGGTTAGTGAGCTAAAAACTCTAATATACCTAATCTGTAACTATACTTTCTTTTTTGCTCCTTTTGGGTGCATCAAATTTATTTTGCTTTGTTTTAAACTAGTCTTAATCAAGGCTTTACTTTTACTAAGAGAATCATCAATTTTGGTTTTCTTCATTTCAGCTTGTAACCACGGAGTTCCCTAATAATCATTCATCCGAGGGGTCTTCTTCCCAGAAAAAAATGGGAAGAGGGAAGATTGAAATTAAGCGGATCGAAAACACCACGAATCGCCAAGTTACCTTCTGTAAACGCCGTAATGGTTTACTCAAGAAGGCCTATGAACTCTCTGTGTTATGTGATGCTGAAGTTGCTCTCATCGTCTTCTCTACCCGCGGCCGCCTTTACGAATATGCCAACAACAGGTTTGCTAGCTAGCTTTTCTTTCCACACTCTCATCTACAATATGCTCTTCTTGAATTCTAATTTCAATTAAGTACTGCTTTATCTATTTCTTTTTGTTTTTTGTTAGGGTTTTCAATCTTTCTTTCTCCTGAATTTTTTGGGCACTTTCCCCCCCCCCCCTATATATATATATATATATATATATATATATATATATATATAGGGTAGATTTGAGCTTGTGTGACAGATTTTTGATGGGTTTTAGCAGAGGAACACAATGATTCTATGCCGTTAATGCTGATTTTAAGCTAACAAAAGATTCACTTGTCTTTGTTTTCTTCTTTTTCGTTTTGTTGCCTTTATGAGCTTTAAGATATTTCCGTTTCTTTGTTTAATAGATATGCAGATCTGCTGTAATAGATGGAAATAGTAGAAGTGTAATTGCAGTTGTCGTAATAGAGCAACAATTAGGGTTGTTGATCAAGATAGCCAAGGCTGTAAAATCAGCTTCCGCTCTCTCACTCTCTCTATCTTTAGCGCTCTCTCTCTCTCTCTCTCTCTCTCTCTCTCTCTCTCTCCCTACATGTCATCTATCAGGCAAAAAAAGTCTGCTACAATTCTACAAAGCTGTCACGCTCTCATTAGCCCACTTTCCCTTCATTTCTTGACATTTCCTTAATAAAATGTCAGTTCAACAAACAAGACACAGAAACAAAAGCATCTATCTATTAAAAAAAAAAAAATCTGTAGATTAGGGTTTCAAAAATCAGGGTCTCTCTCAAAAACAAAGTACACAATTAAAGTATTTTTGTTTTTCTTTTTCACCCAATCAAAACTAAATTAGGGTTTATTCAGCTTATGGGGTATCTGGATTTTATGATTTTTTGTCCCTCTTCATAACCATTAATTTAACCTCACTCTCTCTCTCTCTCTCTCTCTCTCTCTCTCTCTCTCTCTCTCTCT
>JAESVK010001396.1:1175707-1193871 GCA_017140935.1 Hamamelis virginiana | reverse complement strand
CTCTCTCTCTCTCTCTCTCTCTCTCTCTCTCTCTCTCTCTCTCTCTAGAAGAACACAAGATGTATGTATGTATGTCTCAAGTTACGAATCTTTGGTCACGTCAGATATGATCTTTCAGTTCTTCACTTCTGACAAGAAGGGGGTGTCATGATTCCTTTTTACATGGGGGGGCCTTCTCTTTTATCACCGTCTTCCTTACAAATTACATTCAATATTTTTATCTCAAACGGTGAAAATTATACACATTTCTTCTTTCTCTACCTTCTCTACTTTCCTCTCTTTTAACTTGGACCTCAAGCTAAATACAATCTCTAAAGTTCAAAGGTATATGAAAAGTGATAATTGCTCAAGTGGATCATTACATATATTCTTTTGTATCTCTTCAATTCACTGTGAGCTTACTTTTGTGGAAAAAAAAAAAAAAAACTCAGAGTTCATGGAGCTTAAACTTTCATCTGTGAATATACTAATATAATTTATAGATTTATTATTATTTTCATCTGTAAATATACTCATTAATTTATATAATTCATAGATTTATTATCTTTTTCATTTGTGAATTTTTTTTTTATCAGCAAAAAAGATTAAACTTTATTAATAGAGTATAAACATTTATTTATTTTTTTCATCTGTTTATAACTTTATATTCCATAAAATATAGCTTTTATAAATACGGGAAGAGAGAGAGAGAGGGAAGTAATGGCGAGGTGACAGAAAGAGGAGAAGAAAGGGAAAACAAAGTACGAACCAATAGGAGTTGTGCTCTTTTTTCATCTGTCTCGTGCATGGGAAGAGCGTACAACAATGGCTGCTGGGAACAGACTACTCTGCTACACAACCACAGACTCTTTCAGTGTTTTGACAGACACCCAAAGACAGAACTTCTTTTTATTTTTAAAAAACAAAAAACATTTTTTAAAAGTATGAAACGGAAACACATAAAAGTAATTTTTACGATTTTGAAAGTATTGGGCGTGAGCAGTAGAGACAGACTCTAGGATATTACACAATAGACAATGGGTTGTGTGACACATTGCAGTAATCTACAAGTATAGATTGTTGAACCAATCATATCGTGGGATCTTGTGCCAACGTGGCAGAGACAACCAATCAGTAGCTCGACAAAATTAAGGTAACAGCTTACTCAGACTGAAATGCCTCTTTTACTCGTTCTTAATGTCTAACATATATTTTTATGAATATTTTATTAACTTATATAAAAATCACTCAACCTTTTAGCTATTATTAAATTGAAGTACAAACAAGTACTTTGAAACAGTGACAAAGATCTGCCAGATCAAGGTGGTTTGATTTTAGTATTTTGGAATCGCCATGTTTCTTTGGCTATTCTGAGCAAAACCTAGTTTTCTACTTGAGTTCTTAAATTTAGGGATGTGAGTTGTTGGGTTTTATATTTAAATACTTGATGTAATTTGTAACACTTCAAATTGAAATTTGAAATGAATTAGTCAATTTAATTTGGTATGTGAAAACTAATCTTTTAAGTTTTAGGTTGTCAACACAGTTAATATTTTATGTGTTGACATAGGTTAATTGGTTATTGGGTTTATCTAGCTAGTTAAGTCAAATTAGCAAGAAAACCAACAGTTGATCATATATAGATATATAATTTATTAAATATATTTGTACTTATTTTGGTATGTAATATTCCTCATAACCATGTCAAGCTATTGTATGTTATTTTCAATGAAAGTGTCAAATGTTAGCTAGATATGAGAATTAGAGGGGGTAGGTGCATGCCTATAGTTCACTGTGAAGGATGACTCATGTCTCATACTTTCCATATGAGGATGGTGAAGCTATTTGACAATAGGTGAAATGGTCCAACTTTTGCTGCATGAAAAAAGTTGAGGAGTCCCACATGATTGAGGCAGAAAGAGTAGGCCTTCCATGCCCTTATATATATATATATATATATGGGACAATTACTATTCCAGTCATTTACAATTATCAATATACTAAAAATAACTCCTTTTAATTTGTTTTACGTACTAAAAAGAAGACGACTTTTTGCTAGGTAGCACATGTCTTCTTCTCTTCCTGGGTTATCATATAAATTAATATTATTTGTTCATCTTTTTGTAATTGTTAAATGAAATATATATGGAGATTTGGCCATAGGACCCTGAGAGTGGACTTATGCCTCAACACGCCCGGGTGGGAACTCGATCTTTCATGCCCGAAGTCCTAGCGAATGTTTTTGACAAAAATTACATTTCACTGTGGTATTTCATTAAATGTAATCACTTTTGTCACCTCAGAGTCAAAGGGCAACAAACCCCATGAAATAAAATTAGGGTTTGTTGCTAGCACTATGGAGTGCATGGATTTAGTGATCAAGATTTTACAAAAGGTTAAGAATCAAAGTATGATAAGAAGGAGATTAAAGAATCAATAATACAATGGGCAAGCATGAAAGTGAAGAAGTAAATATCAAAGGAGCATGTCTCAACTTTCATGCTGAATTTGTAAGGAGAGGAGGATTAACATGAAATTACAAGAAAAATTGATCAAGAATTTTCAATGGGCAAGAGAGATGGTGCTTGAAACTAGGGAAAATTCTTTTTTGTAAAAATTGTGAATTAAAAATATCAGAAATATTATTGTAATTCAAAAGTTTAGTATTTTCATGAGGTATTTAGGAAAAGTTTTAGTATTTTGTAAATTTGTAGGTGGAAGAGGAAGGTCACCCTCTTCAACCTAATGTAAAACCCTAGAATTCACAAAGGAATCCATAAGGAAAACGAAGAGAGAAAACTCTTAAATTTTAGTAATCAATGAGAATTGTGTTGTAATCCCGGATTTATACTTCAAAGCCAATTTATAGGCTCCATAGAACCTAATAATAATTGGAGACATACCAAACTTGGCTCAACTTAATATTGTATCCTATTAAGACTCAAACTTTATTATTAAAATCATAAATAAATAAAAATGAAAATTATAAAAATAATATTAAAAATCAACCAAATCTCACGATTAAGTTGAGTTTATTGTCCTACCTCAGAACCCTCAACTTTTAAAAACTCACCCTCAAGTTTATATCAAGGTATTGAACTCTTCCTATCCAACAAATCAAGTACTTTAAAAATTTAATACCTATCCAACAAATCAAGTACTTCAAAATTTTTTATTGCTACAGTTTCCTCTTAAATTTATTCTCCTGAAATTGTAGATTTCATTTTTTTAGGTCCATTTCCAACTGATTGATTAACAAAATAAACCAACAAGGATTGAAAATTATATGAACTTTTCAACCCCAACATCATCGAAATTTCATACCTCAAGTGAATTTTGGAATTTAAAATCTACTTGAAATTCAACAATTAATTTTCTCATTTAATGAAATTTTGTTTCCAACAGTATCTTCCAAAGCTTCTTGCTTAACAATTATTGATTTTTTATCTTCAATATCTTTTTGAACTTCGTGCAAAATAGTTTCTTTAAAAACCCAAATCGACATTTGTTGTAGCATCACTCACAAGTCTCAATATCTTTTTCATCTGATTCACAACTATATATATTCATCCTTTTGGCCATTATCAACATACAAAACAATTTCTTCCAAAACTTCTCATCGAATTAGTGTCTTCTTTTGATTAATTATTGAATTTGAAACTCATCTAAGTGATCCGGCATATCATAATTACTAGGCCTAGAATCTTGATCCATACAATAATATATTTCTTCACAATCATCTTAAAAAAAACATTGTTCTCCTTTTATTCATTGCCATAAATGAATTCGGGACTTATCTTATTGAGTTCTAGAAAGTTGTAATCAATCCCACAATTTGCAACACAATAACTAAGTTTATATGACATAGCTCTTATGTTCTCCTCTTTTGAAATTCTCTTGTAGTCTAAAAATCTCCTTATGCTCTGTTTGGTAGGAGGGATGGAAAAATAGAAGGAATGAAAGTAGGAGGGATGGGTTTTCCTTCCTCAGGGGAGGGAAACCATTTTTCCTTCCTATGTGTTTGGTATGATGGATGGAAAAGTGGTTTCCTTCCTTCCATGTGTTTGGTAAATTGGGAGGAGGGAAAAGAAGTAAAGCACCTAAATTACAATTATACCCCAACATATATTTAACCAAAATGACATTATACTACTAAATTCTAATAACCATTAAAAAGATTCAGTTATATGTTCATAATTGAGAAATAATAATTTTATAAGTGGGTCTCCGATGAGAATTTTTTTTAAATTACTTTTTGTCAGAAAAACAAATTCTAATATTTATGAAATTCTCTTTCTCAGCTCCTTCATTGGAAAGGCTAAGGGGTTTAAACCAAAAAACTGATGTTAAAATGGTCTTTTCAAAGCCCACATAAGCTGATCTCCAGTTTTCCTTCCACTTTTCCGCCCGAAATTGGGCGGATTAAATACCTCCCTTTTTCCCCCCACTTTTCCCCTCATTTTTCCCTCCACTTTTCCCTACCCTCCATACCAAACATGTCTCAAATCTCTCTTCCCTCCACTTTTCCCTTCTCCCCTTTCCCTCGTAACAAACAGGCCATTAGGTCAAACAACCAATCAATAAATTGGACATAAATATAAAGAAAATGCTAATCGTCCTGTCCCCTCTTCCCGTTTTGAGCTACCGTATGATGTGGCTATATGAAACGCAATGACATATTGCTAAACTTCCACATCAATGACCTTTCTGACACAAATACCCCTACCTTTTATTTTATGTGTTGCGAGAGAAATAAAGAGAGACGGAGAAAGAGGAGTGATATAGAGAGAGAAAAAGAAAGAGAAAAATGAGAGATATAAAGAGAGAAAAAGAGATTCTAACCGGTGGCAACAAGAGATTGTCGTCAATCGCAAATTCACCGGCGCCGGCAAGAAATCCCAAATCGCGGTGTTGCTGCTTCTCCCATTGAATCTGCCCCGGCTTGTTATTGCTGTCATTTCTTCAATCTCACTGGCAAAGCTTCAAATCTCCCTGTTGGTGAGATTTATTTATGAGCTAGTCTCGATTAGGAGGTCGTCAAACTAGAATCGTCGACTTGTAGTTACAACACAGCACCGATCGAGCACCAACAACACAACACAGCACCGATCTGATGATCTCCCTGTCGATGCCAGTCTGACATCACCGGCGAAACTCTACGTATATGGTTGAGCTGATCTCGCCAGTGAAGCTTCTGATCTCAAGCTCATCTCACCAGCAAATTAAGCTCATGATTGTCGAGGCAGAATCGTGGAGCAGCAGTTGCAACACAGCACCGATGGGCAATGTGCAAGCATAGACTGCTCTTTTTCTCTTTCCCTCTCTTCTTCTTCTTGTTCTTCTTCTTCTTCTTGCAGCAATCATAATAAAAAATAATTTCCAGCAAATCACAGTAAAAAAAATTTCCTTCAGTAATCATAGTAAAAATAGTTTTCACTTCTTCTTCTTCTTCTTCTTATTCTACTTACTAGTGAAATGTTTAGAGAGAGAAAGAGGAAAATTGTCATAAAAAAATCAATGGATTCACAAAAGCTAAGTTCTACCAAGAGGTGAAGAATTCACAAAAATCATTGAATAAAAAAAAAAAGACAGTAAAAATGCTCAAAAGCATAGAAAAAACACACAAAAAAGAAAAACAAAAAAAAAAAAATAGTGAAAACCTAAAAATTTACAGCAAAGACATTAAAAACACTCAATACATTGAAAATATGACAGTGAAAATACACTTAAGGGTAGTTCTGTCATTTTTTTGGTACAGGACTTGTAGTAATGCTCTAAATCTAATTCTGAAGAATAAAAATGCGTTAACGAATACGTTTATCACAAGTCACATGCATCTCCCGTGTAAGGCCTATTTGATGTAACATAAACTAAACGATAAAAAGCTTCCCTAAAAAGAGATAACCTACTAATATACTATTGATTATTACCATGACAATACCAAAATAATAATAATCTTCTAGCATTTGTTGATCCTCACAAAACTCTCACAATAATATTATTAGGGTTTTTTAGCAAAAAAGTCCCTAGCTCATTTAAGTCCTCCAACCCATTTAGTCCATAGAATCTTTTTATAACACATTAGGTCCTTTACTTTCTAAATTTATTTGCTATAAGTCAACATATTTTTTTAAAAGACAACCTTACCCTTTTATATATGTTACAATCTTAGGGCTAACATACTCGACAAACACAATGGAAAATTATTGGTTTTGTGGTAAACAATGACTAAAAAAAAAAAACAACAACAAATGTATATCCTTTATGAACAGAACAGATAAATATTGGGTCTTTTTCCCAATCAGATGGGTAATCGATCTGTATTGAGTCATCCATTTGAACCAAAAAAATTAAGCATATACATTATTTCTTCACCCCATTTGATGAATTTTTTAGGAAAAAAATGGGAAAAATCTCATCTTTATAACAATTGGTCAAAAAAATATTTATATACCAATATAAATATGATGCCCAAACTCAAACAAACAAATTATCCAAAAAAGGAATAATGTATATGTGTTTTACTCTTGTCTCACCAAAATATTTAGTAGAATGGTGAAGAATCAAAGGAACAACAAAATGAATATGTTCTAGGGCTTCAAACTTACATTTCCCAGCCATGACTCCTTGAAGAAGACAAACCAGTCCACTAGAAATCCTGAGTTACAAAGATTACTAGGCAGTGCTATTTGGATTCAACGATATACAGTGAAGGAAAGGTTACAGTGAAGAAACGAGTTGAAATAAAGCAACTGTCTCTAGCTAGGGGTCAATTGAATTGTGAGCATGTAAGTTTTTCTAATGTATTTTGTAATCTTCAATAGGATAGTGCATTTTCCATTGTAGAATTGACAACAAACGTAGTCACAAAATTGGTGAATCTCATAATTACTTGTGAAAAGATTATGGTGTTCATTTTCCTCATTTTTTTTTTTTTTTTACCAATTTTATTGCTATTTTTCTTAGTTGAACCTTACCTTTGCTCACTAGAAACAAAATAAAAAGAACTTGAAAATATATCTATTAAGCATGAAAATTCTATGTTATATTGATATATATACATAAAATGTTCAATACAATATATTGCTATCATCATCATGAAGATAACAATGGATTGCCCTGTACTTGAGCATTGCACTTGTTGGATGGATTACAGATTGTTTTCTTATTTCTTATTTAAATAGGGTTTTTTTTGTGTGTCTTCTTATCTTTTCTTTTTCTTTTTTTTTTGGGGGGAGGGGAGGGGGGGAGAAGAGAGAAAAGCACAGGCCAATCTTGTGGGTCACAAGATTCACTTAAGAAAAGCCAAATGTGTAATCATTTATACAAATAGCTAACAAGATTCTGATACTTGAACTAAAACCAAGAACGCCAACAATACTGATCAAAGAGAAATTAAGGAAAGAATAAAAATTGCTTTCAAATAGTTTCCCTTATGAATCTTAATTAAGAGTTTTCCTTTCTGTTACTCAATGTTTTATGGAATCCATACAAATTAAGGTAAAGTGTATCAGTATTTCTTCATGATTATTTATTTAATTAAATCTTTTTAAACATTTTCATCTTGTTAGAAAATGGTAGTAAATGCATAATAATGGAGTATTATTTATTAATTGAACTGCATGTATTTCATGTTCTTCTACATTATATACACTCATGCATGTTTGTGTGACATAAATATGCCTATATATATGTATGTATTTATATTTTCTTTCCCTTTTGGGGTTTTATTCTATTATATATGCATGGATGAAAGAGTGCAGAAAAATTAAGGAATAATGTATAAAAACAGTAAATTAAAAAACTTTTGAGGAATTCAAGCCTTACTATACTTTACCTTCTTACAACTACTACCAAGGCTTTTGTATATGCTAAATTAAATAAGCTTATTGGTTGTTAGGATAATCAATTCTTTTGCTTATTTTATCGATCTTTTTGGCAAATAAATATTTCCTTGGGCTCATCTTATATCACCTGGCCAGTGTGACTCGTAATATTTCATTTTTTTCCACACATTTTTCGATCTCTGGTGCCTCGGCCTCACCTTGTAGCATAGGACTTCGCCATATATACATGAATGTATCGATTAACATCATCATGCATGCGAAGCATGATTTCAACAGATTTATTATTGAGGAGGCTTTTAATCTTTCTATCCAACTTTCTTTTTTGTTGCCAGTTTTCTGTGTTGTAGTTATCTAGCTTATTGTGATTTTAAAGCATGATTGATTAGTCTTTTGACCACATCTTCTGAACATGTGTCCCATATCCCATTCTTTGCTTATGCAAACTAATTTATTTATACATAAATGATTCTGTCAGCATATGCTTACATAACCTTATATATATATATATATATATATATATATATATATATATATATATATGAAGCTAATAGATAATTGTACGTGGGATACATATTTTGAAAAATTGACCGTTGGATTAGATACTATACTTATGTATGTCACGTAAACCCAAAATTACAGTGATCCAACGATTGATTTATCAGAAATGTCGTAGAAAAAAACCCACAGTTTTCAGCTATCACAGTTTTATATAGTCTATATTTTTGAGATTTGACATTATTTCACCGAATATTTAATCCAACAAAATATTTTTTAATATTTGCATGTTTTCTATAATTATATGTATTCTCTCCCTATATACATGGATGTAAAGAACTACTAAAATAAAAGAGATATGTAGAGTTTTGAACATTGTATGTCGTGGATGTAGGCCATATTAATTGCCAAATCATTCCTTGTCTTCTCCTTTCTCTTTATTTTCTTCATAGTTTCTGATATTTTATTTTATGTATCAAAGCAGATTAATTTAACCTTATCCTAAACTTTTTTCATATTTTTGGCAAATAAATATTTTTTTGGTGCTCAATTCAGACTATCAGTGCCAATAGTAATTTATTCGTAGAAGCTTGCCAATCTCATAGTCTGCTATACTATTGTGTCCTTACCGCTTTTTTGTGCAATTTCTGCTGTCTAGTGCCTTGCTTTGTAAGAGGATTTCGTATGTCTTGCATGACATCCATAAGAGGAATATCTAATCCATGATAGTTAATTTTTCAAAATATATATCCCACAATTATCTACTATCTTCATCCTTACCTAAATTATATGAGCATATGCTTATAGAATTAGGACTGTGTGTATATACAACAATATAACATTGGTGTCAATCCCCTTCTAGCCTGTGCATCCCTTATATGGGCAAGATTAACATTAGCCCTAGTATTCTTCTAACCTTTACAGTTAATACAAATTAATTACAAACTAGTTTTCCACGGATACCCAATATATTATACAGTAGGAGCAATATTTCAACTGATGGAGAAACAGATAAAAGAGAGTCAATGAGTATGATCAACTTAGAATACCCATCCCACTCAGCCCAGTACAAAGAAGTTAGCAAAGCTGTGGCTTCTACTTGAATAGGTGAATATGCACAAAAAAGATTGGCTAACTTCCACTTGTTCTCCTTAAGCACGACAAAACCCCAAACCACCCCAAGAAGCCCAATTAGCCCGTTGCTTCAAAGCATCATCAACCAACCGCTTGACACAACCTAACTCCCAAAAGGTGACCCCAATTGTGAGGGCTATCTTTAACTCCTCTAACCTTTGAAGATCCAGCTGTAGATAAGCTGCAGCTCATTCATGTTAAGTTTTCAACCTAAAAGCTTAAACTTGTAGGTGAAGCCCAATTCAGGTATAGGAAGTTAAAGCAAACATTTTATTTAGGCGATGTACGATAAAGTGGATTTTATTCTTCTACACTCCCCCATCACATGCAGGCTCGTTTGAACCTTATCACATGGATAATCAATGCTCTGATACCATGTTAAGTTTCCAACCTAAAAGCCTAAACTTCTAGGTGAAGGGCCTAATACGTACATGCAGGTATATGAAGCTATTGCAAGCGTTTTTATTTAAGCGATGTGGGATAGAGTAGATTTTATTTTTCTACAATTTATGTTTTTGAAAAGTTACTCTTTTTTAAAAACTATTTTCACCTTCACTGTATTTCTGAAATGAACACTAGAAATAGTCTTTCTTGATTTTGCTTGGAAACATGTATCAACCATTACTTAGAATCTTTTTAAGTAACAATCACTTGTTTATGGGAGTAATAAAGTTATTTGTTACACAATATTGTGTATTTATGAGTGTTTAGTGATTATCATTTCAAAATTTATCTAATGGATGCTTCACCAAGATGAAAGGCATTTTACAAAAATTTTATTGGTGTTTGCAGTGTCAGATCAACAATTGAGAGGTACAAGAAAGCAAGTTCTGATTCATCGAATCCGGGATCTGTTGCTGAAACTAATACTCAGGTAAACTTTAATTGGTTGTGATATAAATAACCAGAGTGCATGAACCTTATTTTAAAAATGTTTTAAGATTAGGATTTCACGGCATTTTAGTAACAAAGCTGGCCTTGTTTCTTGCAACAATGTTTGTTGAAAAGTTAATTAAGAAGACCCATATTACGAACTGCAAAAAATGAATCTATATTAATTTTTTGAATAGAAATTGTATAAGAGTTCTATCCTAATATATATATACAGAGGTGTTGTTATAAGGTGCACCTGATGCAAGATGCATCAGGTGCCCTCCTCTACAGCCATCTGTGTTTGAAATTTTTAAAAATTGACCATTGGATTAGATACCCCTATAATGTATGTCATGTCTGCCAAAAATCACAGTGATCCAACGGTTGGTTTCTGAGAAAACTGACTGCTAAAAAACTTTGACTTTTTTGTTCTTTAAAATGTTATCATTTTTTAGCAATCAGTTTTCTCAGAAACCAACCGTTAGATCACTGTGATTTTTGGCAGACATGACATACATTATAGGGGTATCTAATCCAACAGTCAGTTTTTAAAAATATTCATCACAGGTGGCTGTAGAGGAGGGCACCTGATGCAATATGCATCAGGTGCACCTGATATTAGCAAGTATGTATATATATATATATGTTCTAGTCAGGGGTACCCGACTTTAACTAAAGTCAGCAAATAACATAAGCCCTTGGATTGAAATCTTGAGATGAATCATCCATTAAGTGAATGGGAATCCAATGGCTTGTGTTCTTTGCTGACTTTAGTTAAAGTCAGGTACCTCTTACCAGAACACTTCTATATATATATATATATATATATATATGGAGTCTACATTACAATTTCAATGGACTTTCTAGGAATATACAAGTTGAGCGTCATACCAATTCTAAATAGGATGTAAAGTTCCTAACATGAATGTAATGATCATAGCAATACGTTACCAAAAAAATATATATGTATATATGTTCAACATGATCAAGAATGTACGGATTCTAACTGGAATATGTAACTAAAAAAGGAGTGGGGGGAGAAAAGAAAATTTTGGCGGCCTTGATCATTATGTCCATGGTGCAATCATTACTTGCTCATAATATGCATCCCCTGCGTTTGAATTATGTAATAACATGGATATACTTAATGAATTGAGAAACATTAATTTGATCACGAGGAGAAAGAATCAAGATATTTTCAGGTTCTAATGTTTTCTATGATTTAAAATAAATAAATAAAAAGAATTAAATGATGAAGATTGTAAGTTTGTAACGAATACCGGAATGTCTTGTTTGGTTCATGCTCCAGCTGGGGTTATTTGGATTGCTCAAGTTACATATTCTTGCATATAAATCTCATCATCCATCAAACTAAATGGTAGGGGTGTACATTGTCCGGTTTGGTCGGTCTATACCCTCATTATATGAACCAAACCAATCATCTCGGTTTGAGGAAAATGAAAACCATTAGGGAACGTGGCACGTACTCATGATAACCAACCAAAATATGGGATGTTTTTTGGCTTGGTTCGGTCTGTTTATCATCGGTTTTGATAGACGCTAATTTGAAAAAAAAAAAAATTTGTCACCCAAAAAAATTGTCACTGCCAACTCCTATGTTATCTCTCTTTTCAACTACTAGCAATGAGAAACCTGTTATGCATGAAGTAATTCGAAAATTGTGTCACCCAAAATCAATCACTAGTAATTGGAACCTATTATGTATGAAGTAATTTGAAAATTGTGTCACCCAAAATCAACCTAGTAATTGGAACCTATTATGCATGAAGTAATTTGAAAATCGTGTCACCCAAAATCAACTACTAGTAATTTTCAAATAAAAACCTATTATGCATAAAGTAATCCACACTACCAAGTATCAATTTCCAAAATAATTAAGTTCCAATTGGACTAATTCATACAACTATAATCAAACAAGCATGCATTATGCAAATAGTAGGGGTGTATATCGGTCGATTTGGTCGGTCTATACCATCATTATATGAACCAAACCAATCACCTCGGTTTAAGGAAAATGAAAACCATTGGGGATCGTGGCACTCATTAAAACCAACCAAATAGGGCGGTTTGGTTTGGTTTTGGTTTGTTCAATCGGTCCCGGTCGGTTCTTGAATACCCCTACTAAATGGTCAAGGCCACCAAAAATTGAGTTTTTTTCATGGAAAAATGTAAGAATGTGTAATTATTGTTAGCTAACAAATATGGTAATCTGCAGCGAAAGCGTCAAAACAAAACTTTATCTTGTACTCCATTGTATTCTCCATTAATTGATCATTGTGTAACCATGTAAATTCAAACAAAATAATAACAAAAATAAAAACTTGATATTCTTTTAGTCGCAATATTATATAGCCTCAAACGTATGGAAACCTTTAATGGTATCCACATGAACCTAACAACCCATGAACTTCTCTTTAATGGAGGGAGAGAGAGAGAGTGAGGGAAAATGGCTAGGGCATTAGAGAGTGCTAGCTCTCTTTTGTCCTAGTTTCCTATTAATATAGGAAGATCCATAAAGGGTTTCTAATTAAATTTTCCTAAATTGCAAACTAGTCCCAACACATTAATAATTAATATTTAGAAACCCCACGAGTTTCTAAATTTGGGACTTGCTTCTCTCCTACACATGTGGATAACACTTAAGCCCTTATGTATGTGACATATTGGATTCACTTCAACCTAGTAGTGGGTTAGGATACTTAGTACCCATCAAATAGAACTTTTTACATTTTAGGGTTAAATTAAAACTCTTCAAATTCTGCCCCTAGAGATAAATACCCTTAGATCTTCACTAGTCATAAGTGTCGCCTAGCAATATATCATGACATGCCCTAAGTTATGTGAAGGTACAAACCAAATAAACCTTTGAGTTACATTTTAATCCTTCTATCATACAATACCCCAATCAAGTTATTCGGCTATGGAAAACTGTGAAACCCTAACTTGATCACTTGTAGTTGTTCTCAAAATATTAACTCAAGAGACATTTTTCTTAGTTTCCTAATGCACTGGCCAGTATCTTTATTGAGTTATATCTTTGAGAATATCACTAGGCATTCCCTCTCTTTACTGAGAGTAATGGATTTCATATTGTACACTCACCTCTATATATAAATCACTAGGGCTAATGAGCACCTTTACATATCTAAAGTAGTTAGTACTATCAAACCCTAAAAACTCATACACAAAACAAACATGGTGCCTGTTTAAGGATTACTAAATATGAATGTAACTATGAGATGCTAATGACAGGCAAGTGAAACACTATTAGCATGTTCATCAAATGATCATATTCAATGAACTTATTATCTAACAAGCACCCACACGTTTATTATAGTATTATAGTGTCTCTGCACAGATGATTTGAAACTAACTATCCTCCTAATTAAGCTTTTATAACATGTGTTAGTATAATAGGTTAATCAACCCAGTTGATAAACCTATATGACTAGGAACTTTTAGGTAATATGTGCTTGATATATATAAGTCTCATTTTCTCAACTCTTTGAGTTATTATATCTTGAAACATATTAACCTTGGACTATACCATGAACAGAATATAGACAAAACATGATAAATAAAATATCATTTTATTAATATAAATGAAACAAATAATTGTTAATATCCCTAAACATCATCTTTATGAATGGGCTTTAGGGCATATATCTATAAATTAAAACATTGGAAAGAGTGGATTGATTTACTAACATGAATGTAATCATTTTATATTTCCTTCTTCTTTTTCTTTCTTTCTTTTTTTATTTTTATTTTATGTGTGTGTCTGTGTGTGTGTGTGTGTTTACCATGTAGTAATTGAAGTAATTGAGTTTACTAATGTTAATCTACCTTTGTAATTGACGTAAAAATATAGATATATATAGAAATGATCATATATGCTTGCATAAGCTTATGCAAGCATAAAGCTAATAAATAATTGTGGGATACATATTTAAAAAAACTAACCGTTGGATTAGATACCATACTTCTCTATGTCATGTATACCAAAAATCACAATGATCAAATAGTCGGTTTCTCTGAAATGTTACTAAGAAAAACTGTGACAGCTTTCAGCGGTTACAGTTTTTCATAATCTATATTTTAATATTTTGACATTAGATAATTGTAACTTTTAGCATGCATTATAACCATAAAGAGAATATATAATCCAACGGTCAATTTTTTACAATATATATCCCACAATTATCTATTAACTTCATGCTTACATAACCTTAACTTATGTAAGTATATGCCTATAGGATCGCGATTATATACATATATATATATATATATACACATACACGGAAATGCTATTGTAAGAGCATCTCCAATCCTAACTCTAACTCAAACTCAAACTCAAATTCAAATTTGGGTAAAAATGGCCAAAAAACCTTCTCCAATCCTGACTCAAACTCATACTCAATTTGAGTTTTGCTCAAACTTAAACTCAAACTGAGTTCTAACTCAAATTTTTGAGTTAAAGAAATATGACCGTTGGAAGGCCTTCTTTCCTGCCGTCTGCCTTCTTCCCTGCCGTCTTCATCCCAGTCCCTGCTTCCCGGCTAACTAGTCCAGAAATAGCCGCGAACCAGTCCTTCCCAGTGAAGCCCCCCCCCCCCCCCCTCTCTCTCTCTCTCTCTCTCTCTCTCTCTCTCCTGCAAAAGCTACAAAGAAGACCATGCTTGCTGCCTGCAGAAATAGCCGTTGACGTTGGGCAGACGACTCTCTCTCTCTCTCTCTCTCTCTCTCTCTCTCTCCCTGCAGATCTGCGAAGAGGCTCCTTCTAGGTCTTTCATATGCTTTTGAGTAAAAATATAATTATTAAAAAGATTTGAGTAAAAATTTGAGTAAGTGATTGGAGAGCTCCCATTTAAAAGGAACTTTTTACTCAAATCCTGACTCAATTTAAGTTTGAGTTTGAGTTTATGATTGGAGATGGTCTAAGGTGAATCTGAAGCAAGCATCAGGTGATCTTTGTAGGGCCAGTTGTAAAAATACATTTTAAAAAAGTGACCGTTGAATTAAATACACTTCTTATGAATGTCATGCTCCCCAAAAATCATAGTGATCTAATAGTCGGTTTATAAAAAATGTCACTATAAAATATTGTGATTTTTTTTGTTTTTCGAAATATTACCATTTTTTTTTTTTTTTTTTGGTTTGTTATTTAAGAAACAAACTATTGTATCACTATGATTTTTTATGAGAATAACATTCATAAGAGTTTTATTTAATCTAACAATCGATTTTTCAAAATCTATTATGCAACTGGCCTTTCAAATCAGGCCTATCTTTTAAAAGCAACTCCGTATATATACATGTATAAATAACTTGAGGGTGGGGCTATTTGGCTTATAGGTTTTGGTTTCTTTACTTTAGAGATCCTGTTGGGTGTAATTTTTTACCCTTTATAATTAAATGGTTCCTTCAAATGAAAAAGAATTAAAAAGCCCACATTTGAACTGAAACTTTTAAAACTTCGATATACATTGTTGACTCCATCTCTAAAAGCTTGAGCATTTAGATTAGTTGATAAGTTAATAGAAACTATCTCTACAATTTGGATTTGATTAGCTTCCAGAGGGAAAATACATGAAGATCTTAACAGGGTCGTTCATATTTTGTAAAGAAATAACACATGAGAAAATATACTCCTTAGGCAGTCCTAATGATGACTTAACCAAAACTTCTCCATCAGTTTGGTGATGCCCTTAAGACAGCAGAACACCGGGAGTGGACAAACTAACATCATAAGATATCAACTAAAACTTGAAGTTTTAAGTTAATGTGAGTGCAGTGTGATATTCTAGGATCCAAAGTATAAGGACAGTTTTGGTAAAGAAGTTCATTAGCACAGCAATTCTTATTAGAGTTTGAAAGCACCATCTCCATGTCAGTTGTCAAACCAAAAGCTTGTGTTTGTCACCAATATGCATGCCATGTTATGTTTTTATTCCATTCTCTTTGTTCCCCCTAAACAAATATGTATATAAGTACGTACGTAGGTTATCTTCTCTCTCTTCTTCTTCATTTTTTTTTTTTTTTTTTTTTTTTTGATACTTAAGATTAATTTAAACCCTTGAACTACACTGACCCAAGGACTTATCACTTAAGCAAAGACCCAGGGGCTGCAAGTAGATTATCTTACCTTAGGAAGATAATCAAATGGATAGCTGTATTTTGTTCTCCAAGTAGGATAATCTACGTACAGCCCAAGCTCAGAGCTCAAGTGTAGTTGAAATAATTCGAATTGTATATTTTTCCACACTTGTTCTTGTGTTACATTGATAAGTTTCCAACCTAAAAGGCACCTAAGCTCGTAGGTTGGCTAGAGGGCCCATTAAAAGTTTATGAAGATAAAGTAAATAGAGTGAATTTCATTCTTCTACACTTCCCTTCACATGCATGCTAGCTTGTTTGGGTCGGCCTTTTCACGTGGATAGCCATTATTAATGCTCTTATACCAAGTTGAAAGAATTTGAATAGTATATTTTTTTCATACTTGTTCTTGTGTTACATTGGATTATTTGTAGAGAGATACAAGCGATATAAATTACATAGGTAAATAGGTAGAACTTATGTGAGTAAAATATACACGTGTACGTTAAATAGTATGAATGCACTGGTTTTGATCTTGAGAGGCTACTTGCAATATTAAAGATTAGAACTGTATTCAGTTCACCTCTCCTAAGATCCAACTTCGACCAGATGGATTTTTTTTAAAATAATTTGGAATAGTAGAAAGCAGAGATTTTACCTATGAGAAACTGCATGTTTCTATTAATAGCTGGCTTGCAATTGTCTGTGTCGCTAGAATGCTTTTTATAGGTCTGGAAGAATTTGACGGTTTGCATAAAGTTCCATATTCAAAAATCTAGTTTAAACTGTCCTCAATAGATTGTTCAAGTGTCCAAACAGTTGTAGCTTATTCATAAAATACGGTGACGTTTGCATGAGATTTTCCCATGTAGTACGTACTTGCTAGTACTGTTATTTCCCAACAGCTAGTCTTAATTCTTCTCTTTCCATTTATAACAAGACCTTTCTTGCCTCCAAAATGCCATATATATTTCTAGCACCAATATAGCTTTGACAAAAAGGGCATTTCTAATTTGGTGGTAATTATTTCAGCTCAAGTTGGAGATGTAAATGCTTTCCATACGTACTGGGCATTCCTCCGTTGCAACATAAGAATGCTCTCATACATCTATGCATGACTTTTTTTCTTCTTTTTTATCACATGGTATATATCATCAGGTTAGTTGTTAGTCAATTAACATGGAAGGGGATACCTCAATAGGAAATTATGGAGAGCATGTGGATATAAGTCCACCACTTAAAGCAAATCACCACAAACTCGCCAAAGGCGAGACTCAAATCCATAACCTCTTACATGAGAGTCATGGGTTATGAAAGAAAGTATATTAGTAAGTTTATAAAAAAAAAAAAAAAAAAAAAGTGAACAAAAAAGAGAATTGTTTCCATATTTATGTAAGTCATACATACCAAAAACCACATTGATCTGACTGTTAGATTTTAAAACATCTAAATATAAAAAATTTTATTATTTCTTAAAATATATAAGTATAATAATTTTTCAATGTGATATTTTTCACAAACCGATCGTTGGATCATTTTGGATCATTGTGATTTTTTTGCATACATGACATACATAAGTATATAGTTTAATCCAACGGTCAGATTATCAAAATATTGGACTTACACTAATGTTTTGAAAACGGTAAAAATAGTGGTAAAGCAAGCGATAAGTGAACCTATCACATATATATATATATATATATATATATATATATATAT
>JAESVK010001396.1:1164644-1175607 GCA_017140935.1 Hamamelis virginiana | reverse complement strand
TATATATATATATATATATATATATATATATATATATATATATATTACAACATGTTCACTTTTCACTTTAATTAAAGTGAGCATATGTGCATATGGATGTGTGGAATTCTTGGTCTTGTACTGATCCCCAGTGCAGGGAATTTTATTTTCACTCTTATATTAAATTGTTATAATCTAAACTTGTTAAGTTTTCAATCTAAAAGCCTAAACCATTAGGTGGAGGACCCATTTCTAACAAAACTGAAACTATATTAAATTGTGAAAATATAGCAAGTCTTCTATTTAGATGATGTGGGATAGAGTGGATTTTTCTACAAAACTGAAACCAAATTTCTTCTACTTATTGTTTTCTTCTTCTGCTTCAAATATATATATATATATATAGACCTTCTATTATAAGGTGCATATTACGCAACCTTACGTAAGGTAACTTTAATAGAACCAAATGTATAGCATATTTTGAAAAACTGACCGTTGGATTAAATGAATTACTTATCAACTCTATGTTCATCAAAAATCACAGTCATCTAACTGTCAATTTCTGACATATGTCACTATCAAAAATTGTGACATTTTTGTTCTTCAAAATATCGCCATTTTTTCCAAGTTAGTTTTTTTTATAAACCGGCTGTTGGATCAATGTGATTTTTGGTAAACATGAAATTGATAAATAGTTCATTTATTCCAACACTTAGTTTTTCAAAATAAGTCATGCATTTGGCCTTATTGAGATCATCTTATTCAACTTTGTGTAAGGTGCACCTTATAATAGAAGCAATATATATATATATATATATATATATATATATATATATATATATATATATATAATTCTCTCTCTCACTCTCTCTCACATGCACACTCTTACTTAGGTTTAACACATTCATACAAATATAAGTATACAGAAAGCTTTTTTTACCCATTGAACTTTAATCAATCTGTACGTCACTAGCTATATTTATTGTGGTTCCTACTCATTTTTCATTGAGATTCTCTAACACCAATAAATCATACACGCGACGTCAGTTTTACCAGCAAGAATCCACCAAACTGAGGAGACAAATCCGGGATATCCAGAACTTGAACCGGTAAGTCCATGAATATATTATGTTAAGATCATTGTGAGATATACTGCAGTCAGACATTTTCATAAGCAATGCTATTTCCAGGAATATTATGGGTGAGTCTCTAAGCTCTTTAACTTTTAAAGAACTCAAGAACTTGGAGGGTAGATTGGAGAAAGGAATTGGCAGAATTAGATCCAAAAAGGTATCATATACATCACTTTTTTGCTGCAGGACTGAGCAATATTTATTGAGCTCTTTCTTTCTTTAAGGAAAATGTCTCTCTCTCTTATTTATTTATGGACTAACATGCTGAAATTGTGGTAGAATGAATTGCTGTTCGCCGAAATTGAGTACATGCAGAAGAGGGTAATTATCACTTTCTACTCCATTTTTTGTTTCCCTTTGAAGTAATATATAATTAATCTTTTTGCATTAAGATCGAACTTGCAAGATAAGCATATATAGGAAGCTAATTGACTTATAATTGTTTTATTGATATATATATATATATATATATGGCAAAACCTCCTCACAAACTCGTATTCTTCTCCTGCCTGCCTTTGTGTAATGTTGTTGAAGACGTACGTACCCTTTATATAATTAATAATAATCCAAGTATCAACTTTTATACGACATAACCCAAATCAATTAACTCTTATGGATATATTAAATTTTGTTATACAATTTTATCTATGTAGTTGGCCATCTTAACTCATGACAGCCACACTCTTAGTATTAACTTTCTACTTCATTAAGGCTTGCTCTCTGGTCTGGTTTGTCATCGGAGTGTGTCTCCACCAATTTCCTTTGAAATGACCTATCTATATACCTCATCATTCAACTCAATTAAACCTTAGTTCTAGTTACTTGGGATCAACTATATGAATAGACTCTAGAAGGGGGTGAATAGAGTCTTTGAAAAACTGTAACGGAATTTAATCAAACGTTGCATACTAATATGCTTCGTAAGGTTGTTGTTGTTTTTTTTTTTTTTTTTAAAGAAAGAAATTAAGGTGGTGTAGGCATCGAAGGGAGAACGAGCATCCCAACTTGTTCGCATCCTAGGACCTCATCGATCATCAAATGCCATTAGAACCAAGTATTTTTGAAGAAATAAAAAAGAATAGAGCATATATGTATACAATGAAAAATAAAACAAAGAAAGAAAAAATTTGGTCTTAATTGGTAACTTATAAGTGTCACAATCCAGCTTACAATAGAAAAATAAAAAATAATCAATGAAGGTATAGTTAGGCAACCCTACATATCCCTTGTCAACTCTGAAGAAAAATAGCTAGCATCTGAATGTCACCAAGTATATAAGCTAGAAAAGAAAAAGAAAATGCCTTATTAGCAACTCTATCAACAACCATATTCCCTTCTCTAGCTATAAATATGATACCTATCATCTTCCCAAATAAAAATATACAATTCTACAATTGAGTAAGCAAAGTCCAAGGAGGTTTTAAAATCTTGTGAAGAAAGGCCATCACAAACATGCAAATAATCACTTTCAGTCCAATGGGAATGCCAGCTCTTTTCCCATGCATAAAAAATTTAGAGGCAAAATGTCACTCATAATCTCAAAGGCTGAATAAACCCCCAAACTTCAACCAAAATTTCCTTTAACAAAAACTTTATGATTCCTAAAAGCACAACAGCTAGCAGCGCGCTAGCTCAAGACATCCTCTAGCAACCCCATCAATATTAACTTCCACCCAACCAAAAAAAGGAGGACATCAAAAAACTGGCATGGTCCCAGGAGCCTTAATTTCTAGGAATGCCTGAAATCTTTAGAGTATTCACTATTTGTAATTCCAAAATTGACTGCCCTATATGAGAAGAAACTAGCTTGCTGCCTTCTTGGATCCACACATTCACCATTGCAATTGCTCTATGAACAGAAATCAGCTTACCCTCAAATTATATTACATTCTTAGCCTTCTAAATCACCCGCAGCGTACTCATAACTGCAATAATTAATCCACAAATCTGCAATTTGAGAACTAAAAGAACGAGTTAACAAGTTCATTATGAAAGCCACAATACTGTGGCAGAAGAAAACAAAATGTGGAAAATGGAGTGCAGCCAGAACTAATATGCATGACTAGCATAGGCATATTAAAAAATAGATGATGAGCAATATTTTCTCCAGAGAATGTGTTTGGTAGGGACTAAAGCAAAAAACCATAGTAAAACCTCTGTACTTCAGAATATATTCAGTGGGCAAAACTTTAAAAATAAAGTAGATCTTCTGCGAAACAAAAACTTCTTCCATATACTTTTACCCTAAAAGAACTGCAGCATGCTTAGTTCTAAGGAACTCATATGCATCTAAGAAAATAGGAGAATCAGTAGAAGAGAGCCTATCTGATATTGGTTCAAAAGGTAGAAAACAGTTTTGAATATCATCAACCCGATCATGAGGATAATCTGCCAACTGCAACTATATAGGAATAAGCCACTTTCGATTTGAGATTACAGAAGTCAATGCAGCGTTTAGGTTGAATTGAGCAATAGAGGAAACAGAAGATACAATGAAAAAGAGGACCAGAATTCATTCGAAAAAGGTGCAAATCTTCCTTGAGACCATGCCATTTTAAGAAAGAGAAACATGCAAAGAGAGATCCATAAAAAGTGATCTTAAACTTTCTTCTCCCTTTTTCTTTTTTGAATAAAGTGATCTTAAACCTGAATGAATAGTCTAGAAAAATATAATCCTCTTTATCCCACGTTGCCTAATTAAAAGACTTGTTAATGGTTCATATACTCGTATTAAGCCCTCAACCTGCAATCTTAGTATTTTTCGTTGGAAACTTTAGTTATCTATGTGACAAGGCCCAAAGCCTCCGGAAATGGGAGTTTAGAAGAATAGAATCCTCTACCCCACAACAAAACAAAATTAAAAAAGAAGAAGAAGAATATAGGGAGAAAGAAATCAAAAACATGGATTTCATTGTTCAACTGTCCAAGTCTCTGTCCCAAAAAAAAATAAAGATAACCAAGTCTACATCCCAAACGAACTTGCACGTAAGGGGAGTCTAGAAGAATAGAATTCACTCTATATCACAGACACAAAGATCCAACGAACTTGCACGTAAGGGGGAGTCTAGAAGAATCGAATTCATTCTATATCACAGACACAAGGATCCAAGCTAGTCTACGTCCATACTTGAAGACACTACTTGAGATTCCAATCTGGTCACAATCGCATCTCCTTCGAGGCGGAGAAGGCCTTTACAACCCAACCCCTTCAAGGTAGAGTTGCCTTCAGAATTCATACCATCCCCTCAAACCCTTGTTACAACCAAGTTTGTGGAGATGTAACTTGAAGCTTGATTATAACAAATATGCTCCTTCTTGAGCTCTTATATTACAAGTAAATTAAAGCTCACACAAAACGTCTCTCAAAAGATAGAACATATATGCTTAACACGACCTCATTAGTTTTTTTTTTAATCATAAAATTAATTTATCTTGCGCATATAGCTAGAATTTACAAAGTATATTAATAAAAAAGCTTGCCATGGTTTTGTGACGGTTTTGTTATTATGAGAGAGGTCAATCAAGATGTATACATTTTGCAGGAGATTGAGCTCCAAAATGCTAACATGTACCTGCGAGCAAAGGTATCTCTCTCTCTCTCTCTCTCTCTCTCTCTCTCTCTAAAGTACTTAATTAGGTGTACGTATAGGTAGATTGGTAATCAAATGCTGATGATAAAAAATAATAATGATGGGATAAATGGTGCAGATAGCTGAAAATGAGAGAAACCAACAGCAAACAGAGTTGATGCAGGGACAAGTGTACGAGGCAATGCCTTCACAATCATATGATCGCAACTTCCTCCCTGCAAACCTCCTTGAACCCAACGACCACAATTACTCCTGCCAGGACCAAACTCCTCTCCAACTTGTGTAAGATTCCATCCATCTTCCCTCAAACACACACTTTCATTCCTTTTTGGTTTTTCTATGCTTTCTCTCTCTAACCTCACGTTTGCATTACTGCATGTGCTACAACCGCTTTTCTTTTCTTTTCTTTTAAAAAAAAGATAGACATTTAAATTTAAATTGACCGTTGGATTAGATACTATATTTATGTGTGTTTTGCACTGTAAAATTCACTGTGATTTAATAGTCGGGTTCTTAAAAATGTTAGTGACAAAAATTGTGATAATTTTCAACGTACGGCCACAATTTTTTTTTTTTTACGGTCTGTATTTTGAAATAGTAACATTAGATAATTGTGATTTTTGGTAGGCATGACATTCATAGCAAAAGTATCTAATTCAACAGTGTGTTTTTCAAAATATATATCCCACAATTAGTTAAAAGTTGCACAAAATCAGAACTATTCATATATACATATTTATTATTTATTTTAATTTTTTGGGTGCAGTTGATATGGTGGAGTGGCAAGGGCATATACATCTCGTCTTCTATTTCTTGCTTAATTCCACGAGCATAAATAGAATGATATGTGTTGGTTTAAATCTATATATATAGTCACTCTGCAGAATTATGTAAATTGAACCAGATTATTCAGGTTCAACAAAATGAGAAGGCAAGCCTCTAGTAACTCCTTCTCTATAAGACTTCTTTTCCCTTTCTTTTTTTTCCTTTTTTTTTGTTTTTTTTTTTTGTTTTTTCAACTCTGTCATTACAAAATGGATTCATCTTTCTATGATGCACCCAATCACCATATTGCTTCATCAACCATGCAATTATTAATATTACTCTCTCTCTCTCTCTCTCTCTCTCTCTCTCTCTCTCTCTCTCTCTCTCTCCGAGGGCGCATGTGTTGCATGATTTCTCAATATGTTTGATAGCATTGCGAATATTATAATCTGCACCTGTATATACCTATCCCTGCAATGGTAATAATTTCTGAACTGCACCAAAAAGAATTCATCTTTTACTAAGCTATTATCCTTCTAATGATAGAACCCAAGTCCTGCATACATTGCCCAATTGACATCAATATCCAGAAACAAAGATAAACTCCGCATTTTAATAATAATAAAAAAAAAAAAAAAAAAAATCCCAACAATAAGAGGCAATTTAGCATACATGAAAAACTAGCCACTCAAAGACCAGTTTTTATTTCACCACTCAATCTTGTACATAAAAATAATACATAAACACAATTTTTAAGATTCACTGTAAATTAGTTTATTTAAAAATCACATAACATAACAGTAAGACGATAAAAGCTTATCGTAAATTAGGCTAGGTCTAGTTTTCTGAGTTAGAGACCCTAAACAGCTCAAGGCAGGGCTTGGAGCTGGGGCTGGCATAATTTTTTGTTAGAGCAAACGCATGCATATATGCCCACCATAACCCCAACCTTTCCCCATGTTTTCCTTATAAACCTAATGACTACCATGGTTACTTTCAACGTATTCTGCTGCTATGACAATAGCAAGGCAACCTCGATCTATTACAACATATTTACTAATTGTTCCACTGTTAGGGTTATATACTAAAAGCCATGTTTTTATGTAATAGACCTTAGTATTAATTTATTAATGAATTCTGATATTGCATTTTAAATGAGAATCTGTATGAGTTACGTTTGCATTATATTATCTTCTAATGTTATGCATGTATGTCTTTTTATTCTACATAGTAGATGATCTGATGTGTAGAGTTCGGCTTACACACAGAAGATCAGATCATCAGTTCTTGTAGAATATAAGTTTATTGTTCACAATTTGAGATGGAGTTGGACACACCATTGGTAAGATTGTAGCACATGATTTCAGTAAGTCTGTCTTGACTACGGGGAATGATTTAATTTAGTTCCAACTTCTTGTGCTAGTACACTTGTGTGTATTGAACGGAACCGTATTGAGATAATTATCTTATACTGACACATAAAATAATTAATACCTCATGGTTATTATGAATACTTATACTCTTAATCCCGAAATAATTAATGGACACATGCATTTATTGTTAGTTATTTTGATTCATAAAGAGTGAGATCTTTATAGGTCAATAATCTCATTGAGTTGGATAACTGCATTAATTGTATGGTGAATATTTATTATTGACGGAATCCACGTCCTGCTATAGGGATTGATGATACCCCCTTGAGGATACTTATAAGTTTTGATTATGTCAAACCCTGCAGGTGGATTTTGTATCCGACATATCAAATAAGTTAAGTGTAAGGTCTCAAGGAGATTAATAGATGTTGATTAAATTATATTGTCAGTAATTTAATTTAATCAACGGGCATCTGTAATCTTAACGTGGGGAGATTAATAAGTATTTAATAACAAAGAGCTCAAAATTTATTTTCGAATAAGCTAGGGAGTGCAATTATAATTCTTTAGTGGAATGAATTATAATTAATGTAAACATGTTTTAATATTTACATTGGGAGCCCGAAACTTATTTGCCTTTAGATCCCTATTGTAGCCTATATATATGCCATGTTGGGCAGCCTCTAAGTAAAGACAAAATATTTTCTCTAAACCCTAGAGGCAGCTGTCCATCAAAGGAGAGCACAAAGAGAGCCACTCTCTCTTCACGTTCTGGCATAGGAGGAATACGGTAGAAGGCTTGAAGAGCTCGAACAATCTTCTGCAGTTCGTCATACATTGAGATCAATCCAGACAGATCTCAAAAGTACGGATTCTTCTATATATGTTAAAGGATTCAGATTTAATTTTTTTGTGGCATGATCCATAAACACTATCACGAGTTTATGGGATTTCCGCTCCCAGCAATTGGTATCAGAGCAGGCTGTGATACTGTTTATGGATTAACCCCAGGTTTAATCCGAATATAGGAATCCATATCTGCCATGGGTAGAACGTAGGTTGTGCTAACCTCTGTTTTGCAGTGTTCTGTCCCGCTATTATGGTCACATGAATGTATGATTTTGTGTGTGGTACAGGTTTTGTGTGATGGTTTTAATCACACTGGGTTGTATAATTTTTTGCGGTTTTGTGTGATGGTTTTATCACACTGGTTGTATATATTTTTGTTGTTATTTATTTTCTTCGTAGCAATATGTGAACTCCTTAATGGAGGCATAGGATTTATGTATCCGAAGGTTGCTGTTCCGAGAAGGAGACCATGGTGATGCAGGCTGTTCTTGGCAGCACAGATTATACAGGAGCGCAGTTCATGGCGATGCAGATTAGGGTTTTTACCTTTATACAGCGACGCGGATCATGGCGATGCAGATTAGGGTTTTTCGAAACTGACCTTGATGCAGCGATGCAGATTTCGTTTAGGTTTTGGGGGCGCTGCCCCAGACCCCGGCTAATTGTTCGAAGTGGCTACATTGCTTGCTTGGTGACATGGTGGATCTGGACTCCTTGTTTCTTCAGAATTGAAGACTGACCATAATAGCTGGGCTTTATCATATCTGTTATGATTGTTTATCTGATTGTTATTTTTTTTAAATGTTTAAATGTTTAAATATGTGATAACATCGATATTATCTGTTATGGCTTTATGTTTAATTATATAAATTGAAAATCACAATTTTGGATTATAAATGTGAAACTAGATAATAAAATTAATTCCCATGTTTTAATATAAATTATTTTTCAAAGGGAATTTATTTTTCAAATGGAATTAGAATTTTATTAGTTTCATGTTTATTAGTTGCCAATTTTGTAATTTTTAATTTATTTAGAATTAAACATATATTTTTTTAAACCCTCACCTTTTCCAAATAACTAAGTGGGTGAGGGAATTTATTAAGTATAAATCTCATGGTCTCCATCACTAGTTTGTAAGTGATGCAATTAATTAGCGTGTTGGTCTTGGTGCCTTCCTCCCTATCGGACTAATTAATTAGCGGATTCACTAATACAAACTTCCTTAGGAATAATTCTAGTAATTGTTAATATGAATCACTTCTCCATCTGAAGGATTCATTATGGAATAATAGATCTAGAATTAAGTGATGGTATACAGTTAGCTATAGATAATAATATCCTCTCCATCTGAGTCATTGTTATTATTTATAGGACCGAAGCTAAATAAGCTATTTAATTTTGTTTGTCACGGTCCGTTGCCTGGATAACAAGATTAATAGGAATTGGCCTGTTTGGACAAATGATGGATAGTAGACGACCTCCCATCGAGGCATGCTATTCACGGTGTATCAGGCTGCTGGCGGATTCTTTTAAAAATTGGTAGAGGGAACCAAAATTTTAAAATGGAATTCAAAGTTTTTTATGCTCTTCATAATTTGTTATAATTATGTAATTCTCAGGTTTTTAAAATGGCTTTCAACCCTCTTGCTGTTTTTCTCAAAGAAAACAAACTTGATGGAACTAATTATATTGACTGGAAAAGAAATTTGGATATTGTACTGACTGCTGAAGAGTACAAGTTTGTGCTCACATATGTTTGCCCGCAGAAACCTGATAAAGGGGCAACCGAACAGGAAGTCAAGCCTTATCAGAAGTGGGTTAAGGCTGATGAGATAGCGCGGTGTTACATTTTGGCTTCTATGTCAAATGTTCTGCAACATCAGCATCAGTTTATGCCCACAACCTATGACATAATGTTTAATCTCAAATAAATGTTTGGGAATCAGACTCGTGCTGCTAGGCAAACTGCTATGAAACATCTGTTGACCACTACCATGGCTGAAGGGACCCCAGTAAGGGATCATGTTCTGAAGATGGTCGGTCTTCTGAATGAATTAGAGATCCTTGGATCTGATATTGATGGGGATACTCAGGTCGATATCATTCTTCAATCGCTGCCAGATTCTTTTAAGCAATTCTGTCTGAATTATAACATGAATAATCTTCATTATTCATTGGCACAACTGCTTAAAGAACTCATGTCAGCCGAGGGCCTCATCAAGAAGCCATCTACTACACTAGTGGCTGAAAAAGGTTCTACATCTAAGCCGAAAAGTAACAGGAAGAAGAAAAATGTTCACAAACAGTGTAAAGTTCCTCAGGCAGTTCATGGGCCTCAGGGTGGAGTGAAAAATTCCAAGGGCAAGTGTTTTCACTGCAAGCAGTCAGGGCATTGGAAGAAGCAGTGTCCAGTTTATCTCAGCAAAATGAACAACCAAGGTAAATCTTTTTTACTAGTTGTTGAGACATGTTTAATGGTGTTATCTACCAGTACCTGGTGTGTAGATACAGGAGCCACTAACCATGTTTGCAATTCTTTGCAGGGGTTCCAGGAAACCAGGCAGCTTAGTGATGGGGAGATTTATCTTCATATGGGCAATGCTACGAAAGTGGCAGCAGTTACAGTTAGAGATTTTTATTTAAACTTTGGTAGAGACAGAATTTTGATATTAAAGGATTGTCTTTATATACCTTCCATTAGAATGAATTTGGTTTCAGTTTTTAGTTTGGTTAAAGACGGATATTCTATTTATTTTGATAATTTAGTGACTATTAAATTTAATAAAAGTTTTATCTGTTCTGGTTCATTAGTAGATGATCTTTATATTGTTAATCATGTCTCTCCAACACTGCAACTTAATGAATTGAATAACACTAATTGTTTACCATGTAAGAGAAAGGAGTCTTCTCAAATGAACCAAACCTATCTTTGGCACTTACGCCTACATCATATTAATCTAAAACGGATTTCAAGACTGGTTCAAAATGGACCATTAGGTTCATTGGAAGTGGAGACACTTCCAGTCTGTGAATCCTGCTTAGAAAGTAAGATGACCAAGCGGCCTTTTTCGGCCAAAGCCTATAGAGCGAAAGAGCAATTGCAATTGGTTCACTCTGATTTGTGTGGACCCATGACTATCCAGGCTAGAGGTGGCTTTGAGTACTTCATGACCTTCATTGATGACTACTCAAGGTATGGATACATTTATTTGATGCATCGTAAGTGATCGACTCAATCGACGAGGGAGATTATTCCTCGTCAACGATCAAG
>JAESVK010001396.1:1138884-1158884 GCA_017140935.1 Hamamelis virginiana | reverse complement strand
TAAATTGTTGTAGTTATGCCTCCAAATTAAGCGATGAATCTCTAACATCTCCTTAACTCCAACATTCACTTCCTGAGACCAATCATATTGGTGCAATCCCTTGACTTCCACCACTGCTGACTCCATAGAGTTTATTGCAAACCATGCATGCATTGGAGTGTAAGTTTTCTTGTCAGTGACTATGTGAAACACCAATTTTTCAGGGTTGGCTGAGTTTTTGACGGTAGAAGAGATGACAACAGAGGCAGCAAGGACATTATCAGTTAAGAGAACTATGTGGTGGAAGGAAGGGTCAGAAAGGCGAGAAACAGTTTCGGGGGAAGGTAAGCGAGATCGGGCCTTGGCATTTACTGCATATTCTTCTGCCAATTTGAGGCAAAGGCAATGTAGGCTCTTGGGGACACCATGTGAAGCTAAATGCCAGAAAATTGACTCGTGCTGTCTGGCTGATTGGACCTTGCGCTCCATCTTCAATAGCTGCATATTAGAAAGAGAAATTTGGTCTGATTTGCATGAGGATTGGCACTTGATATTATGAAGCCAGTACAACAGTTGTCACTTAACATGCAAACTGATGACTCAAGAGCTTTACAATTTATAATGTCAATTAGTGCTAACAAGACGATGCCAAAGTATTCTGGAACTACTTAAAAAAACAAGAAGGTTTCTCTTGGCACTCTCTTCATAAAATATTGCAGGAGCATCTGAGTCAACAGCTCATGCCTCGAGTTTATTGGGTATTTCTGCTAATGTAATAAGATGAACAAAAAAGAAGAGCTTTTCAATTTATAATGTCAATTAGTGCTAACAAGACAAGGCCAAAATATTCTGGAACTACTTAAAAAAACAAGAAGGTTGCTCTTGGCACTCTCTTCATGAAATATTGCAGGAGCATCTGAGTCAACAGCTCATGCCTCGAGTTTATTGGGTATTTCTGCTGACGTAATGAGATGAACAAAAAAATAGCACACATCTCTAACTGCTCTGTAACCACACCTAGAAACCTTCAAGTTATAATCCCTAAGATATTATGGCATTATGATATTTACCCTTTCTTCTTGATATTTAACCTTCAAGTTATAATCCCTAAAATGTGTATTAGTTGAAAGAAAACAATATAATAAAAGAGGAGAGGAACCAGTAAGAAATTGGGATACCCTAACAATTTCCTTCCACATTGTGGTGTTAAGGCACGACCTTATGGTCAACTGTAATTCCTTCCAGATGATTCATGACTAATGCTTTCTGAGTTGAATCTCTGTCCCCAATCATAACACAGAAATAAGTTAATCTACTCCATCTACATACATACATGCATGCATGCATACATATACACATATATAGACAAACTCATATGCATCTATTTTATAATTTGGGCCAAAATTAGTATTAAAATGGCATGCCTTCCAGAATAATGGAAAGTTCAACCATTTCTCATTATAATGAGATCAATTAATTCTACTCTTGTAATTAGATGTAATTAGATACGAAAAAAATTTAAATTCTTCTTTATCACATGCTTAATTACAATATCTCGGCTATATTTATGCTATTCAATTGAAAGTGTGCGCGCGCGTGTGTGTGTCTATATTTATATATATATATATATATCAGCAACATATCTATACACAATAACTAAATTTGGGCTCTCAATATTATTGAAAGCAAAACTTTCAACTGTACCACCCTTAAATCCAAATTTATACTCCATGTGCTCAACCTGACTTGGCATAAAGTTTTAGAGCCTAACAATAAGCAGCTTTAAATTTTACCCAAATTCATTGGTTGCCATGAAAACAAAAAAGAAAATTAAAAACATTACATCTCTCGTTGAGAAACAAAGTGCATAATCCTAAGAAAGAAAATTTGGTTATAATCAAGACCAAAGGCGCATGCGCTCCAAATTTAAAAACATATGACAATTGTAGCTCAATAAATCAGTTGGCTTCCTATAAACTTGAGTTCAAGTAAGGAGTTATATGTGAACATGGACATGACTGCTGCACTTTGATGCATACATGAAGCAACATAAACAGCAACTCCCAAATATCTAGAGACGCGGAAACAGCTAAACATGTGAGTGTTTGTGGATTTAGCTTTTTGGGGACAATTTAGTGGATTTACTGTATTGACAGAATATATTTCTGTGCTTGAATTGTGCATATATTGGTAAGGAACCAGACTATATTCCAAATCATCTCTTTAGATCAGTAAGAAGCTCATTCCTCTCAGGATATTATGTATCTTACTGCTCAAAAATCATTTCAGCATGGGGGTATTCTAACAGTTGCACAAGGAGAAGTTACTCAACAATTTTCCCTTCTTCATTAATTTGTGAGCATGATTCTATTCTAAAACAGTGTGTCATCAGTTCCTTTCAAATCTTTTAGCTTCATGATTATAAATATATAAAATCACAGTTTGCACCGGATTAACCAAATTGTAATTGCCCCATCAACAGAATTACTTTACCAATCCGAACATAGCAATAGTCTTCATTGAACTCCATACTTACTGAAGCTATATAAATCTGCTTCTTAGATGACCGAGTAATGACATTTCCTGGTCGTCTAAATAGGTATCCACACGTAAAGCAACTTCATTGGATGCCCAAGTAGCATCTATAAAACACTAGAATAGGTATTGTCACATGAAATTTGAAATGAATGAGCCCTTTCAAATGCTTATTCTTTACTTCTCTCTCTCCAGTGATCATCACTAGAATTGATGGTCTATCAACTCAATTTACCATAATGTAAACAAAACCCCAGCTCAATCAAAGATTTAGTAAAAAAATTTTGAACGATGCTATACAAGCAGCTTCACCAAGACACCAATACCTCGTACAAAGTCAATCAGGTTGAACGATAACTATTGTTGCTAATCTGCAATCCTTGACAGATGGAATTTTCATTTTATTTTTTTTCTTATTCTTTTCTGTTTTATTTCATCAGATCTTTGATGTATTATTGTTACCACGACATTCTCTAATGTACATCAAGATGAAGATGTTCACATTGAACGATTAGAAGGTCCCAATAAGTAGGAGAACTACTCATGTCAGCATTTTGAGTCCAAATAAACTTAAACAAGCAACATGAAAACAGTATAAGATGTTCACCATCATGACCATTGGTTTCCTTTTGTGAACATTCTGGAGGGTGATACTGATCTATCATTACTTAAACCTAAGTTAGAAAATATGCAACTAATAAGTTACACCAAAACATTTCATATATGTTTATACTTTATACAACAGGTTGGGAAAAGAAAAAAGTCAAACTAGTATCCTTTAAAATTAATGAGGTGAAGTAGATCAGATTTACATAGAACTCTTACAACAAAGCAAATAGACTTAAATCATACGAATATAATGACACACAACTACACAAGCACCATAAACATTTATAATGTCTAAAAGAGCTATGGGCAGAACTGTTTTTTGCCTCCATAGTATTTCTCCTGACGGTGTTGGACGCCAATTCTCGATCCTAGGACTTAAAGCTTAGATATTATGATCTCAACCAACTAGGACTTAAAGTCTCCATAGTATTTCTCTTGGTGATGTTCTATCAACTGTTTTTATTTTCATTATGCTATGCCTTATCTAGATTTGTATTTGCTTGGCATGTTTTTATGAATCCATACCAGCTAAATATATTCTTATTTTAGGAATCTAAATCATGAAAGTTTATATATACTTAATTGTTAAGTTTTCTGTTTCATATTTAAGATAGAGAAACTAATGCCAAATCAAGTTGTGAAAGGATGATGATCATATGAAACAATATCACTAGAACATGTAGAGCCAATTTGTAGGAGAAAACAACTAACCATCTAATATGAATTTATCCACCTTACAAGGTTTATAGACTCTTTATTTGTGATCTTATGACCCTATTTTGACCCTAGCTTTTAGACAAAAACAATCATAATTACAAATTTCAGACAAAATTTCGGCAAGCTGTTTTTTAGATCATCAGGCTTGTTTTAGATTTCCTGCAGTTTACTTTCCCTAAATTTTACCAGTTTATCCAAACTTCCTTTTCAATATATATATATATATTGCCTAAACCACCAAATTTTCAGTCACATTTACAAAATTTCATTTTAATCCAAATTGACCCCTTTTCTACCGAAATTCAATTTGTCCAACTAGTTGCAACTTGGAACTAGTTGACAAATGTAAGACAATGATCCTACCATGTTTAATACGTTTCAAGCCAATGGTCCTCCCAATGCCCTGTGGAAATGATAGCGTCATGGCTGACAGTAGAAAGCACTAGTCCATTCATAGAAAATGATGGCACGACAAACTAACACATTTTGGCAATAACGCCTCATCCTTGCACTGGGCATAATTCCTGGTACCACTCCTAAAAGCATATACTGCCGATAATTGCTACAGTGGACCTTTCATCATTTATATGAACAAACAGCCCATAATAAGGTGTAGGTAGAGCTAACAATAGATTAGGTTTCAGTCCAGCCGGCTTTGGTCAAGTTCAAAATTGCCTAACAAGAGCCTAAACCACCAATTATTCACTTCAAAAAATAATGAAGAATATTTTAAATGTTTTGAAAAAGAATAAAATAAGCAAAAACAAAATTGAAAAATTAAGCAACTTTTGGTCAGCATTCTAGAAGTTCCTTTTTTTTTTTAATTCAAGATTGAGTCAGCATTCTATAACAAGAAGTTCTAAATTTTCAAACCACTTCATAGGGTAATATTTCTCCACATCTTGTTAATGAAAGACAGAGTTGACAACTCAATCCCATTATTCAAAAAGAAAAGGGTTTTGGAGGACGTATTCCATGAGGTAGGGTGTTGGGTGGGTAGCAAAAAAATAGTTTAAAATTTCTAATTAAACAATACAAATTAATTATCATAATGTTCCTTATGTATTAGTAGTGTCATTTTCCCCTTACAAGATGGAGATTTCGAGTTTGAGTTTTCAGAGCCGAAAAGAAGAGAGAGGATTACAAATTTACAACCCCCATCCGTAATGCTCCCTCTAAGAGTTAATAATGAAATTACAGCAAAGAGAAGAGCCGTAAATCAAATATAACAGATTCCAAACCGACCAAACTTTCTTGGCCATCTACCAGTTAGGGCTAGTAGACCGACCATTATACTTTCCCATGGGATTGGTCGGGTTGCTTTTAAAAGAAAAATGATGATAACAATAACAAAACTAAACTTGGGTCACGTTAGTTCAAACCTGAACCAAACCGAAACCCAAAGACAAATCCAATTAGAAACGAGATGGGTTCATGGCTAGGGTCAGGCTTTTCCACTAGACAGCAGCATGGCAACAGTGAGTAGTGAGTAGTGAGACAAAAGAAACGGCACAAACCACAAGAAAGTGCAATCAAATCAATACAACTATACAAGTAAAAAGGATGATAAATAAAGACAAGTAGACAAGGTAAAATGAGTAGTGTACTGTAACCATACCATAGCCTTAGTCTTGAAAGCGAAGGCCTTGATGTCTTGTCTATTTGTCGTCATATCCTTTACCAATTCGTTAAATGACTCCAAAGAAGTCCCTATACTTTCCTCATCACCCACTCCTTCCCTTGCCTCAACTAATGCCCTCGTCAGTTCATCCCTCACCTGCTTTTTCGTACACACATGGCACCAACATTAGTTATACGCACCGTTTTGATTTCTCAATTACGTGCTCTTGACGTTGACGTGGTAAGCCAAAAGCTTACAGTAAAACATTACATCACCATGTCCAAGTTGGCGGAACGGCAATTGCTATTGGCAGAACTGTTTTCCCTGATTCCACGCCCAGTTTGTTACGTTGTTTTTTAAGTTTTCAATTGAAATAGGTGTCACAAATCACAATAGCCATTGCCAACTAATAATATTTACTTTTTAATAATTTATTAAGATCAAGTGGGAGTAGAATAATAGATTGCGGTACAACTGGCCACGTGTCGTTAAAAGGAACAAGTGGAGGCGTGAAGTTGAATGACCGACAGTTCCCTAAAATGCGTTCCTCCATGGACTCCACTGTAATATATATCCATTATCCACAATAAATTCCAAGGTCGAAAATGCCATCATACATTTCTGGTTCAACGAAAATGCAATTTAAGAAGTTAAAAACTAAAAAGATAAAGTAAAATTACACTTTGCCCCCTCAACTAGTCATGGTTTTGAGTCTTTTGACGTTACTCCTGTGATTTTGATTACAACAATTTACCTCATAAACTATTAAATTGTATCAAACTACCCATTCTTGTCATTTAGTCAATTATTTTTTTGATTGAAAAAAAAATTGTTAGCATATTATTATTTTCATGCAGTATTTATCTTGAATTGTTAATATGTCTATAAATATATCGGTGAAGTTTCAAGATTTTTCTCGATATATTTTAATTTTTATAAATTATTTTTTCTATACAGTAAATAAAATTCATAATAAATAAAATATATTGCAAAAAAAAAAACAAAATAAAAACAAAAAAACAAAACATGAAATTTCACCTATATACATGTAGACTCGGTAGCAATTCAAGATAAATACTATAATAAAATAATAACAAACCTAATTCCAGTTTTCAATCAAAAAATAAAAATAAATGACTAACCCTGGGACGGAACCAGGAATTTGCTTCAGAGGAGACTAATAATTGTATGGGGGTTCGAGGGCAGTGCCTCCCAAGGCAAATATATATATATATATATATATATATATATATATATATATATAAAACAGCGACCAGTTGCAGTCCGGACTGCACGGCCATTTGGCCATGTTCCGGTAGTCGGTTCCAAATTCTAACCGTTTGATATGATGCTCACCCCCTGCATGCCACACCTGCAAAAAATCATGTCGATCCGACGGTCGGAATTTTGTAAAACCAGCCTTAAGCGGACTGAAATTACCAAAAACTATATATAAATTTCATTTGCAGGCTTGGCATGCAGGGGGTGAGCATCATATCCAACGATCGGAATTTGGAACCGACCACCGAAACAAGGCCAAATGGTCGTACAGTCCAGTTACAGTCCGGACTGCAACTGATCGCTATTGTATATATATATATACACACACTTTTATATGAATTTAGAATTGATACACGTTTTAGATTTGACATTATATATTATTCTCCTCTTTGAACATAGCCAACTTATTAAATTTCATAATTTTTGTTTTGTTACAAGAACTTAAACTCCAACTTTAATTATGTAAATAAAAATCAATTGACTACACTTTCTATAAATTGAATCTTAAATTAGAGATCGATATAATAATAAATACTCTTCTAAAACCACTAATTAAGGCCAAATTTTAAGTTCAGACCTCAAATAGAATGACCAATGATTTAATGACTATTTGAAGGAGTACAAATATAAATTTGGTGGCTAAAATTTATAAAATAAGAGTTTAAAGGGATGGAAATAAAATTTGAAGAGGGTGGCACTCTTAGGGCCCGTTCGGATAAACTTTTACTTTCTGTTTTTTCACTTTTAAAAGTAAAAATATGAAAGTTTTGAGTGCAAAAAATTTGGTAGTTACTTTAAAAAATTGAGGTAGCAAGAAATTTTTACTTCCTCAACTTTAAAAGTAACTACCAAAAATTTGCACTATAGAAAATATAAAAAACTTTCATTTTTTTACTTTTAAAAGTAGAAAAAGAGGAAGTAGAAGCTTATTCAAACTCTCCCTTACATTTTCTACCAAATTTATATAGAAATTCTTTTTTTGCAAAAGTTGAGACGGCGCACTTCCTCCCCTCCCCCCGCTCCCCCTTGAAATGAGAAATTTGATACAATCTATTTGTTTTGTGGACAAATTATTGCAATTGAAATCCCAAGGGACAACTTAACCATTAGTTCGGGGGCAAAGTGTAATTTTCCCAAAAGAAATAAAAAAAATAGAATATTTTATTTGTTCTTTAATTTTTATTTTTTTTAGGTTTACAAAATGCTATAGAGCATCTCCAATGCAAAAGCTAAATTTGGCATCCCAAAAAACATTAGTTGAGGCCAAATTCTAAGTCCATTTGGCACTAGCTGATGCCAAATTTGGCTTTTTGGCATCAAGCAATGCCAAAAAGCCAAATTTGGCATCCCAAAGTGCCAAATGAGCTTATAATTTGGCCTCAACTAGTGCTTTTTGGGATGCCAAATTTGGCTTTTGCATTGGAGATGCTCTAATAATCAACTACGTCTACAAAATAATTAAAGTTTTGCACCCTGATTATCAATGGACAAATTTTGTGGATGATCTCGTTCCATGCTCTAGATTATGATTATTAAACAAACAACAACAATAACAATAACAATAATAATAGAGAGATTAATCTCAAATACACTCGGACGCTAATGAAGAAGGGAGGCCCCAAACAAGTGATTCCTGCCAGCCAAACTTGAGAAAAGGAGCCGCAAAGTTGGATAATCACGGGTGACCATGGACCCTATCCCACATGATGCCATAACTTTGACAGTAAGGAGATTCTATATATGAAAACATCATCATAGCATGGAAATAAAATTATCTCCCCACGTTCATCAAAACTCATTGAAAAGTATCCTGACATTTTTGTTTATTTTTTCAAGTAACCAAAACACATAAAAACCATACATAAACTAACTGACCTGCCCACCACCTTCCATAATGGTTCCTACCCTTTAGATGGCTAATGGAGCTTATAAGAGTTAATGTAAAACCCTAGCTAACCAATCTGCGTGGGATAGAAATACATCATACACTTTTTTTGGTAAAATAAATGGAGAGCTACGTAACATTAAAAATTAAAGCTGTGCTAAACAAACCATCCTTTAAACTATCACATGTGAGTCATTTAATTTAGACCACATCTTTTAAACTGTCACATCCTTTAAACAAACCATCATTTAGACCACATCTTTTAAACTATCACATGTGAATCATTTAATTTAAATATGTACGAAAACATAAATCTATCTTGCTTCCATATTAGGTAGTTTATAAATTATGATATAAGTGTTGGTTTATTTAAAGCCCATTTGGATAAACTTTTAATTCCCTTTTTCTTTTTTTTTATCTTTTAAAAAAAAAATTAATGAAAATTTTCAGTGTGAAAATCTTGATAGTTACTTTTAAAAGTTGAAGTACTAGAAAATTTTACACTGTAAAAATTAAAAAAAAAAAACTTCTGTTTGTTTAACTTTAAAAATAAAAAATTGAAAGTAGAAGCTTATCCAAACGGCCCTAGTATGTTTTTAAAAGTTGTAATAACGGACATGACATGAGTTTCATATCATCACAACTATTGGTAAAGATACGACAATGTCTTATTACTTGTCCCGTACTGATAGTAAGTAAGTAAGAGTAGTGTAAAATGAATTATCACTTAGATGATCACATTTTTTTAAACCACCACTTAAATAAAAAATAAATGAATGAGTAAAGTGGAACTACCACAATGTGATTAAATCCCAACACTCAAAAAATCAATAAATAGATAAAAACCCACCTATTTCATATTTTCATCTATTTGGTAAATTGAGTAACTTACTGACTTTATATTAAAGGTAAAAAGTGGTTTCCTTTCTTTATCCATAAAATAAAAAGGTTAAATACTAGGTTGCTAAGAAACGATCTTGCCTATCTGGCAGGATGTCCTTACACTTCTTATCGTTAGTTCAACCCTTCTGAGAGTTATAGGATAAATATTTTGAAAAACCGACGGTTCTATTAGATAATCTTCTTATGAATGTTATGTCTGCTAAAAATCACAATGATTCGACAATTGATTTATACAATCCGTGAAACACTTTAATAGTATTTAACGTTGGATGCTGTCAAAGTTGTTTAAATGTCTGTATTTTAAAAATCAACTGTTGGATCACTGTAATTTTTGGCAAACATGACATACATATGAAGATTATCTAATCCAATGGATTTTATATATAGAGAGAGAGGGTCAGGTTGCTAATTTATGCGGTCAGGTTGCTGATGTCCCTCATAAATGATACAGTTTTAATTTTTACTATAACCAGGACTTAAACGATCAAACCTTAGATTTACTCAAACACCAACCACCAGGTACGAAGGTTTGTTGTTAGAAATTTGCCAATTTAAACAACAGAATAATTTTTTTTTCTTTTTTTATTAGGCCAAAAAAATTGTGGCCTTTAATTTGCGAGTTACAAACCATAACAATTACTCATGACTCCCTTTAAAAATAAATAAAAATGAACCTATTTTTATCCCAAAATCCTTTAATATTAACAAATAGATATCGATATGCTTTCACATAATCGAATTCAAAACCTCTATCCAAACTAATAAGTCAATTGATAAAATGTACTTTCCATTAGTTTCTTTTTCCTGTTTAGGATAGAACTTACTTTTATTCTAAGCCTCCTAATATTAATAAGTGAATATCAATATACTTTCATGCACTCAGATTTGAGAATTTTCCCTTAACTTGAGATATATATATCAAAGAAATGATCAAGTCAGCATATGCTTATATAAGCTTATATCAGCATGAAAGTCATAGATAATTATGTGATGCATATTTTGAAAAACTGGCCGTTCGATTAGATAATGCACCTGTGCATGTTCAGGCATACCAAAAATCATGGTAATCCAACTGTCAATTTCTTAAAAATATCATTAAAAAAAATTATGAAAATTTTCAGTGATCACAGTTTTTCATAACTATACTTTGAAATTTTGATATTAGATGATCATGATTTTTGGCATGCCTAACATGCATAAGTACAATATCTAATCCAAATATCAATTTTTCAAAATATGCATCACACAATCATTTATGACATTCATGCTAACATAAATTATGGAAACATACCCTAACTAAATCAGGACTTTATATATCAATTCCAAATCTCTTCCTAAAAGCGAGGTATATGATAATTCCCGCATGAGGCAACGGAAATAAAAAGATATGAGTGGCCATAAATGTAATATAGACAATAGACAGTAAATACCCAGAGACTGGCAGTTTTACTACGGTGAGCGCGATGTACACGTGGCAGTTTAGCATATATCCTATTCCACTACAGGCTGTACTCCTGGCTCTCTACCCATGACTCATGCCACTTTTTAATGCCAAAACGAACAAAATTCACTATGATAAAAGGCTATTTTCGTCATTAAAACTAAAGTACTTACCAGTGATGCGTCGCTCCCGCCGAAAAATCTCCATCCCATACAATCTGCAAATACAAAAATATAATTAATAATAAATTTAAAATACAGGATAAATTTTACAAATAAATAAATTGAACATTTTAAGAAGAAATTGGGCTAATTTGACCATGTTTTCAAAAATTAATTCCCAAAAACATGTTTTCAAAAGACTGCCCGTTTTATTGATCTACATCACCTAATTTTAAAGAAAATAAAAATAAAAACACATTTCCATTCATTTTTATTTTCTTTTGATCAAAAAATTCTACTCAAAACAATGTGCAAACAAATTGTCAAAAATCAGCTAAAAACGGTACGAGTGTTTGAGGCACAAGGTACAAGTACTTGACAACATGCCTAACTTTTACTAATAGAAATATCGTAATTTACTAATTTCAAAGGGTACAAAAATAATCTAATCAAATTACTTTCCCAAAAAGTCCATAAAATGACAAGAAATTACCGAGAGAAGAAGAGCAAGCAGTGGCAGATTCCAGTACCAAAAAAGCAATTCTAACAAAAAGGAAGGGCAAAACAATCCCAAGCACCAGCACCGCCGGCAACATCGTCCGGTGACAAATCCGACGATTCGCCAGCGTCTGCGTTCCTTTCCCCTTCATCGCCGGCGAAGATTCGCCCGATATAGTCACTCTCCTTATCCCTGTCGTTGATATATAAAACCTCATCTTCTTCACTTATATCTCCTCTTCTTATATCCCATACTCTCTCTCTTTCTCCCTATTGTTTCCGCTTCTTCTTCTTGTAAAACAATCCCATCTCGATCTCGATCTCGATCTCGATCTTAAACAGTGTATTGCGCAAATCACGAGCTGTTAAGGAACAGAAATGTAGAGAGAGGAAGTTGGAGAGAGTATGTAAATGTAGATCTTTGATCGAGCGAACAAAGCAATTAAGTTCTTAGATGAGTGAAAGGGAGAGTTGAATTATATATATATATATATATATATATAGAGAGAGAGAGAGAGAGAGAGAGATTTATGTAGTAATTAGTGTATAAATCGAGAGCATTAACTGGACGGATTTGTTCTTACCTAGAGAGGTCACGAGCTCGATTCTTTGGGACTTGAATTGCGATTTGATTATGAGTATGATCACGTCTTATGTTTGCGCAGATGAAGCTAAGATTGCTTCTTCGTATTTAAATACAATGCAGGCGCAGAGAGAGAGAGAGTGTGTGTGTTGTATACGCTGTATATATATAATTATATTCAGAGTTATTTAGAGAGAGATAGAGAGAGAGAGAATGAGGAGGGTGAAGTGGAGCACTAAAAGCCAAAATTAATGCCGCGTTCAAAGCCGCGGGAAATAGATTGCATACTGTATATGTGTATATGTGGAGTGAGATGATGACCTTTTATTTTTAAATTACGAATTTGACCTTCTCTTATCATCTTATGTCACCGACAATTTATGAACGTGATGTGAGCATCTCTTTGGTTCAGCGTATTTCAGAGCACCATAATTGTCAATGGGCATGTAGTTTGGTAGTTTTGTGCTATGCTAGTCTATTTTTTATGTGGATGTTTTTATACAAGTTTAAGTGAGGGGACTTGGCCTTTTAGCTAATGTCGGATGAATATTTTAAGAAATTGGACATTAGATCGAATATCATTCCTATATATGACATACATACCAAAAAATTATTGACCGTCAGATCACTCGATTTTTAAAATAGAGGCAATGAAAAATTATGACAGTATGTAACGGTCACAAATTTTTATATTCGGTATTTTAGAAACAGACCGTTAGATCACTGTAATTTTTGGCATACATGACGTACATTGGAAGAATATCTAATCAAACGATTAATTTTCCAAAATTCTCACCTTACATAGACTAAAATGCCAATTTCTCATATAAGGAAGTTCTCGTTAAAAAATTAGTCTCTAATTTTGTGCTATATTTATCCCCGTTTTCAAGAAAAAGTTGTAAAATTATTTTGTGAAGGGATTTGGGCAGGGATTTTGTAGGAATATGAGTGAAGCTCTGAAATTATGGGCCTTAGAGAGATGTCTTACAGCTTGTTACGGAGATTGGTACTACACACAGATTATAGAACTCATCAACAATTAGTCAATCTCTCATGTTCATAAACCATTAATTGTTGTTAATTGGATATGAGTGATGGTTGAAGGGCCTGCCTCACCTTCTGTGAAGCAAACCAGTTTCCTTGAAATAGGATCCAAGCTTCATGCTCCTTTTTTGTAATTTTCACAATCATCAGACTCTGTATTAAGCATCCTTTACTTGTTGACTCTTTGGAGATTGAATTTCAGAAAATCACAATCTGTTGTTACACTTTATTAGTTTCTGTAATTAATATAATTTTTTATTCAAAAAAAACAAAAAAACAAAAAAAAACAAAAAACTCTCCCTCTTAAGTATATATATACAAAAATATCTGGTCAACCTATGCTTATATAAGTTTATTTAAGGTATGCTATATAAGTTTATATAAGCATGAAGGTAGTAGATAATTGTGGGATATAAGTTAAGTTTCGAAAAATTGACTGATGAATTAGATACTAAACTTATGTATATCATGCCAAAAATTACTGAGATCCAACAATCGGTTTCTCATATATGTCAATAAGAAAAACTACAACAATTTTCAACGGTTACAATTTTTTATGTTTATATTTTGAGATGTTTACATTGGATCACTGTAAATTTTGGCATGGATGACATCTTTAAGCTTAATATCTAATCCAACAATCAGTTTATCAAAATATGCATCCGACAATTATCTATGAGCTTCATGCTTCTATAACTTATGTAAGCATATGCTAACTAGATCGAGATGTTATCTATGCCAAAAATCACGGTGATCTAATGCCTGAATTTCAAAATATAGCTATGAAAAATTATGACTGCTAAAGACTGTTATGTAAGCATATGTTTTTCTTAATGACATTTCCAAGAAACCGACCGTTGGATCATTGTGATTTTTTGGCAAACATGACATGCATAAGTACAATATTAAATCCAACGGTCAGATTTTCAAATTATGTACCCCACAATTATCTATAGGCTTCATGCTTACACAAGTTTATATAAGCATATGGTGACTAGATCATTTTGTGTGTGTGTGTGTGTGTGTGTGTGTGTGTGTGTGTGTGTGTATACACTAGCATAAATCCCGGGCGATGCCCAGGTGTGAAAAAAGATGGAGCAAAGAGACTAATAAGTAAATATAAAAATTTACAAAGAATTTAATCAATTTTAATTTTATTACTATTTAATAAATTATTTTTTTGTAATTTTTTTCCAATTTTATATAAAGGGGTACTATATAAACTAAGGATGAATTGGAAGATCTAAAGGGATAAAAAAAATAAAAAAAATAAAAAAAAAAAACACAATATTTATTAACAATTAAAATAAAATCTACCCGTAACTTACATCATCTATCCTATCTTGATTTGATTTTGGGCTTTCTATGTGGTATTTATTTTTTTAATAATACATCTCATTTAATTTTCTGCTCTTATAAATTTAATTAAATCAAACGGTCAAGATAATCTAATAAAAATTAACTTTTGTGCAGTTATAATATATTAAATTCCAAGTTCTACCCAACTTCTCTCTACTCTCTCATATTGATTATTTCTTCTATTTTTAATTTAAAAAATTGGTTCCACCTCAATAATTTTGTGTTTTTTTATTATTTAAATTGTGGGTCCAACCTAACTTATATCCTCTATTTTATCTTGATTTGATTCGGAGCTTTCTATATAGTATTTATTTTTTTAATAATGCACTCTCATTTGATTTTCTACCCCTATAAATTTTCTTAGGATCAAATGGTCAAAATAATTAAATTCATTTTTCTATTTGTTTATTGGCCACACATATGCAACATGATAATTTTTTGGAAGAGACTTTTATGAAATATATTTTTTCATTTAAAGGTTTGTGATTCATTTATTATTAATGAGAGAATTTGCTTTTTTTAAAAAAAAAAAAAGAAAAAAAAATGAGGATTGGATCATATGCCACATTATTTGGGATACAGTTTAGACATATTATGAATATGTAGATTAAACGTGTGTGTGTGTGTGTGTGTGTATATATATATATATATATATATATAACAGAAGTTTATCACATATAACACAAATCAGAATTCCAAAAATTGGAGTGCCATCAAAAAGTGAATATGTAGATTAAATGTACATTATATTTATTAAATTAATTAAAATAGATGGTAAGTGAAATTTCCGCACCGATTTATTCAAGGAGGATGGAATTGAGATTAAACAATGGTCCGTGATCAGCTCCCGTTGCCTGAAAGTACCAATTATGATGTTAATAGCAGTCATCAAAGGGATGTTTCAAACCTAATGAATTAGATTGAACATGTACAAAAAATAAATTAAATAAATAAATAAAGTTGAGTTAGTTTTAGGATTGATTGTGATCACATGAAAATAGTTTGATTATTCTATACATCATTATAGAAAATATTTAGAGAGTACCCGTGAATATTAAGTAAAAATATTTGAATTAAACGACTGGTTTAATGTATTATTTAATTTCATATTGGCTAAATCCTAAAAGCTAAGGTAATATCTATTTGTAATTTAAAGGAGCCCTAACAGCTAAGGTAATATCTATTAGTAATTTAAAGGAACCGTAAAAGCTAAGGTAATAAATATTAGCAATGTAATCTATTAGTAATTTAAAGATTTAAATATTTATTTAGGAGAAAATTCAAACATGAAGTCATCTATTAAGAAACCCTAAAAGTTAACGTAATAAATATTTTTAATTTAATATATTAGTAATTTAAATATATAAATAAATACTTTATTTATGAAAAAAATCAAACATAAAGTAATAGTTTTTTTATTAAGGAATGAATGTTTGTAGGGACTAGGGAGATGATGAATAGTATAAGTGAAATTCAAAGTGAGTAACTGTTGGATATAGAAGGAGTCGACAAATATAGGGATAGAGATATGTGAACGTGAGAATGTAGGATGTGGCATCTCTTTCTCAAATTTTATTTATTCAATTCTATGATTTAAAATTAAAAAATTTAAATTATATTTCCTAAATTAAAAACTTTAAATTATCATAATGCTTATTATTTAACTTGGACAGCCAGCGGAAAAAAAATTGATCAAAAAAAAATTAAAAATCAAACTTTATATATTACTGATAGACAGAGAATATAAGAAGAAGAAAAAGAAAATGATAAAGCTTACCTGGACATACATGTCTACAGTGTAATGTCTCAATGTGAAAGAAACTGTTATCGACTACAAACCCAAATAAATAAATAAAAAGATAGAGAATGTGAAAGAAAAAAAAAAAAACCTGTAACTATAAACCCAAATAAACAAAAAATATATATATAGAGAGAAAGAAAAGAAGAAGAATAGCACATTACCTAAACGTGAGACATTGATCAGTACATGGTAAGTGTAGCAAAGAAAAAAATAGGAAGAAAAAAGAAGCAGCCATATGAAGCCCTAATTTGATAGGAAAATAAAGTCAAAAGAAGAAAATTAAATAAGATATGAGAATAAAATAAAATAAAATATAGTATCAACCAATTAGAAAGAAGTAGAATAGTGAATTAAGGAGAAAAGAGAATGGGGGAGGGAAAGCCAATGAAGGCCGCCATATAGGATGAACTGCTCTCTCTCTCTCTCTCTCTCTACACACACACACACACACACTAGTATTGACCTACGTGATGCGCAACAATCACTAGAACGTGACCCTATAGTCCAAATCCATCCTTTCATCCACTCTCAACCCTCTTAATTCTAAAATATCAAATATTTATAGCTAACCATCCAAAAACCTATTCTATAAGAAAAAAAAATAGAAGGAAAAATAAAACATTTTTTGAATACAATCATGTTACTTCCATTTTAAGTTGAAAATGATCTCAATTAGTCCAAATAATATAGCATCCACTAATCTGAGCTAAATCTCGAAAGAAAGTTTTTATTTTTTATTTTATTTACATATATAAAATTCAAAGAACCACATCTTTGACTAAAGAAGAAATAAAAAGAAAAATAAGAGGAAAAAAAAAAAACTCCAAGAACCACTCTGACAAAGATTGAAAAATAAAATAAAATAATTTCTATTTTCAAATAATTCCAAGTTGCCAAATTTACTTATTTAATATAAATAATTAAGCATTAATTTTAGTAATATATTTATAATTTCTGTGTGCAATAGGTGACATACCCTCTTATATTCAAATAATATTTTAGGATAGTGTGAATAATAGTAATATATATGAAAATTATTCAATGGAGAGCTCTGTGCTATCTTACACTGTAAATAAATAGATTTCCATTAATTACAAACCATATATAATATTTTAATCAACTACACTGTAAAATATATTAAGCTTTGTGCCATCAATTACACTGTACTCTGTAATATATATCAAACATTGTGGCATCAATTACACAATAAATAAATCAATTAAACCAATATAGCATGGACATGCTTCAGAGCCATGTTTACACTGAAGCATTCAAAAGCAACAATTAATAGACAAAAACAGTTAAAGATATGGAAATGACCAAAATGTGACATAGAACTAGAATTTGTGCAATTATTCAATGTGTGGAGAGCTTGGAAGGTTAGAAGGAATGTTAACACAAGCTTGTGTCATGTCTCAACCATGCGTCTACTCCTCCTGAATTTAGCATAGCAAATGTTAGCAAAATAAAATACAAATGTTTTATTCTGTACTCGAATAGAGATCCACAATGTGCTTCAAAATTCAGTTTTCCATTCGATCAATTATCAGTTAAGGTACATGTTAAAGATAATTAGGCTACTTTGATCTCTGCACTCCACTCTAGTTCACAACCCCGGCATCCCCACCCCATACAATTTACATCCCCAACCAAGACAATCATTTCAAATCTATTAGAGGAGGTCAAGGTGGCAGAAGTAATAGGTTTTCAGTCACTGAGCTTTAGTTTCCATATCAATTGAGATGCTGAGACGGAGAAACCAAAATAAGAGAGAATATCAATGTTTATAGCCGAACAATAAAAGGACAAAAAAGAAAAAAGAAAAAAAAAAAGAGCACATTGATTCATCCAAACAACTTCAATAGTAATAATGGGAGAATCAAACAAAAATAATAAAAGAATGATTTTTATAGATAAAAAAAAAAAAAGAGCAGGTTCATTCATCCAAACAATATTAACACTAGTCTTATACGTGTCCACATATCATAGATTAATTTACCAGGTTACACGTATCACGTATCAATATACTCAAATAATCCTATTTCAGTGTGTATATAAATATTTATTGTTTGATGTCACGCTACGATTAGAGTTGGATCAAATCAAACAATATGTGCACAGAATGTGTGTGAGAGAGAGGATCAAGCCCAAACAATTAAAAAAATGATTTTAAATCCACACACACACACACAAAAAAAAAAAAAAAAAAAAAAAACAAAAACAAAAACGAGGGTCAAACCCAAGATTGATAACTCGCTTCTCACTTTAACTGCTTCCTTATTTTTATCTTTTTTTTTTTAATAAAAAAATATGGAATAGTAGAACAAAAAACCATCATTTAAAAAGCCATAAAAAAATACCTTATCTAGGCCATAATATTGAATAATGTTCTCATATTCAAACCCACTTAAAAGAGCCATCTACTGAATAAATTGCAAGAAATGAAACAGAAAATCTCAATAAAAGATGATCATCAATATTATACTACTTTCTAATTCCATATATTACTCAATCATAAGTTCATAACAGGATTAACAGGTAAATATTATAGGAATATCACATCAGGAAAACCTCACACAAAGAGCAACTTCAGCCACTGTAACATTCAGAACAATCTCATACTTTAAAGCAATGAAAAAATTTATTACTCTCTCAAAGTACATTTACCATTTGAGATAGGGTAAGTTCGATACCATACCTAATCGTGTTCCTTTCAAGGTATTTAACGTTTTTTTTTTTTGTTTGTTTATATTATTATTATTATATCCAATCAGGCAGTTTTTAACAACATATAGGGTAACTTTCCCAGGTTACCTGTATAGCCAAAAAAAAAAAATTTCTCTCCGGCCATCCTGTTTGGATAGCTTTCATAAGCAAAAAGAAGAGAAGTTTCAAGGTGTAAATTACTTGAGATATATTTCTCTGTGCTACTCTTGATGATTTATAAAATGTCTTCTTTAATAAATCTATGAGCAGGAACTATTTTAGAATAAATGTGTATGAGAAATATAAGTCTCTCTATCTCAATTACTTGAGATATATTTCTCTTATCATTTATTCATAGACATTATTATATATATAATTTAATATATATATATATAGACAAATAATACCTTCTAATTAATATAATATGAAATAGATATGCCTTTTAAGATTAGTTTTAGGGCATACTTCTAACAACTTTCTCAGGTTACTTATATAGCAAAAAAATATAAAAATTAAAACTCTTTCTCTCCGGCCATCCTGTTTGGATAGCTTTTATAAGCAAAAAGAAGAGAAAGTTTTAAGATTAATACCTATTATATTTTAAAAGAAAAAATAAAAAAAATACAAGCTTTACATCAAAAATCGTCACTTATAGCTAAAATATTAACACTAAGTTTATACAAAAATTTATTTTGGGAGCCATCAAAGACTCTCACGAATAATTCTTCTAATTCGAGAAAAAAAAAAAAAAAAAAAAAAAAAAAAAAAAGAGGTCACTCATGTGGGATTTATACGATAATGGGCATAGTTGGAATTCTGAAAATATTGTATGGGCAAAACAATAAATGAGTAGCACCAACCGCCTCATTCTCTTCTC
>JAESVK010001396.1:1097055-1123884 GCA_017140935.1 Hamamelis virginiana | reverse complement strand
TATTTTTTTCTTTTGACTTTCCATTTCTATCAAATTAGGGCTTCATAGGGTTGCTACTTTCTTCTTCTTATTTTTTTTCTTTGCTATACTATTCATGAATTGATGCCTCACGTCTAGGTAATGTGCTCTTCTTATTCTTCATGCTCTTCTCCTTCTTTTCTTTCTCTCTCTATATATTTTTGTTTATTTGGATTTGGAGTTATAGTTTTTTTCCCATTCTCCATTTCCCTTTTTTTGTTTGGGTTTGTAGTCGATCATAGTTTTTTTTTTTTTTTTTTTTTTAAACACATTGAAACGTTACACCATAGCCATCTGTATCAAGGGAATTAAGCTTTATCATATTATTATTCTTCTTTTATTCTCTATCCATCAATAATACGTAAGGTTGGATTTTCATTTTTTTTTTTTTTTTGGATCTGTTTATAGTATTTAACTACAGTTTAAGCAAGAAGTCTCTTTTTTTATTATTAGATTATATTGACCGTTTGATTTTAATTATTAAACTTATAAGAGTAGAAAATTAAATGAGATGTATTATTAAAAAAATAAATACCACATAGAAGTCCCAAATCAAATCGAGATAAGATAGAGAATATAAGTTACGGGTAGATTTTATTTTAATTGTTAATATATGTCGTGTTTTTTTTTTTCCATTTAGATCTTCCATTTTATCCTTAGTTTATATATATATATATACATATATCAGAAATGATCAAATGGGGTCCAGACCTCATTTGGATAAATACGGTCCACTCCTCATTGGGATAGTTGGGACAGGTATTTTAAAAAATCGACCGTTGGATTAGATATTCCTGTTACGTATGTCATGTCTGCCAAAAACCACAGTGATCCAACGGTTGGTTCATGAGAAAACTGTCTGTGAAAAAAACTGACAATTAAAGAACGATAAAATGTCAGTTTTTTTCACAGTCATTTTTCTCATGAACCAACCGTTGGATCACTGTGATTTTTGGCAGACATGACATACATAACAGGAGTATCTAATCAAACGGTTGATTTTTCAAAATACATGTGCCAACTATCCCAATAAGGAGTGGACCGTATTTATCCAAATGGGATCTGGGCCCCAATGGATCATTTCTGATATATATATATATATATATTACCCATTTGTATAAAATTGAAAAATATTACAAAAAAATAGTTTATTAAATTGTAGTAAAATTAAATTGATTAAAATTCTTTCTAAAATTTTTATATTTACTTATTAGTTTCTATGCTCCATCTTTTTTCATACCCTGATACCCGGGCATCGCCCGGGATTTATATATATATATATATATAGAGAGAGAGAGAGAGAGAGAGAGAGAGAAGTGTTCTAGTCAGCAAATGCTGATTTTAACTAAAGTCAGCAAACAACACAAGCCCTTGGATTTTCATTCACTTAATGGATGATTCATCCCGAGATTCCAATCCAAGGATTTGTGTATTTGTTTACTTTAGCTTGAAGTCAGTAAATGCTCACTAAAATATTTTTCTATATATATATATATGTGTGTGTGTGTAATAGTCCCATAGAGATGCAAAATTTCAATTTTGTTGGTGGTCGGTAGGAAAACCATAACCAGACATCTTGACCACCACATTTTAATGATTTTGTCTTTAACCAGATATAGAAATCCAAGTGATGGAAGATGGAAAATGATGCTAATTGCCATACGGACAACTTTGGCAGGATTGAATTTTTTATACTTAAACAAAAAGAATAAAGTAATAATATGGGGATTAGATTTTAAAGTACCTAATGTGGCGTTATGATTGAATCTCTATTTTTATACATTTTAAAAATACACAAAAGATAGAGATTCTATCATGCTATTTATTCACCAGAAAAATAATCAATCAATGGTGAGGTGATATATGACATGGAAGTTGGTGTGTTAGTGGCTACTAATTATATTATTAGTGAGCCATTAATTTAGTTAATTATGAATTAATCAAGATAGTAACTATTTAGTTAGTGGATGGTTATGCCACATGTTAAGCAATGATAAAGTCTAGAAAAGTTAGTGGGACATTTGGCAAACATAGGCATCATTTGGGAAGTTAAAAAGTAGTAGAGCATTACTTCATGAGCACAAAGTGGGTGGTTACCAAGACCGACCATGGCCTATATATACCCAATCAAAGAGACAAGCAAAGAGAACAACAACAATAACTCTAAAATAGCACAATGGTTTAAGACCTTCGAGTAGATTTTTAGGCCTTTTTCTTAGCAAACAAGCTTATTAATTTTCAATTTTATTTAAGTATCCTTAGTTTAGTTCAAGCATCATCTCAATTTCTAGTAGTAGCTATTCAAGTTTCAAGCATTTCTACTTCAAGCAAGTGTTGCATTTCAATTTCTAAGCATATTTTCGTTCCAAGTATGTTGATTTCCATTTTTATGGCTGTAATTTCAAACATTGTAAGTATTTATCTTGTTAATGCATTTTCAATTTTATTCCAAGCAAGTCGATTGGTTTGATTTCAATATAATTCGAATCGGATTTTAATTTTTCTTAGACATTCCACACTATAACCTAAAAGGATCAACCTTACTCTTCGTCAACCGCTTGATTTCCATTTCATTTTAAAGTGACCGACTAGGCATTAGGACCACTTCCTAATTTCGCGGCCTAGAAAGTGCTAAAGGTTGTGTTCAGAACGGTCTCTTGGGCTCTTATTGGTCTTGGCACGCCCACGCATAGACCTTCATTTACAAGGTTTCGAGACCGAATTTTACACCGGGAACACCATCAATGTAGGTGATTTAAAAAAAAAAAAAAATGCTATTTTACCCAAATATTCCATCCATCTTTGACCACACATCTTATGTAAATCAATCATATATTTTTATAATATTAAAAAGAATAAAAATATTACTTTTACTTATGTGAACAATACGTCATATACTAATTAAGATGGATGAAAATATATGGATAAAATAGGCGGATGAAATAGTATTGCCTTTTAAGGTACTCGCATCGAATCTTGGCATCTTAACAATCGATGGGATTTGTGAGTGATTTAGTTCATCCAAAAAAATTAGGAAAAATGATCAAAATGACCTGAAAACTGTTTTTATTATTACCAAATCCAAATCATAAGATGCTATATCGATAGGCCCCTCAAGGTCAAATTTAAAGTCAACTAATAACATATATTGTTTAATATACATTTTCCTTAATATCAACTAGATTTTAGTTTTTATAATATTATTTGATTTAATGTGGTTTGTTTGTGGAAGTTTTTTTTATTTGAATAATATTCTTTCTGGATTGGATTAAGAAATGTTTTTTTGAATTTGAAATAAAATAAACTATATTCTGGATTGAAAATTGAAGGTGGATAATTTCAAAGTTTTTGTTTTGTTTTACAGGGATACATGTATACATGGTTCAACAAAAATCCAAAAAATTAAAATATTCCAAAATCTAAGCTCACATTTCAAACTAAAAAGGCCAAAATACAAATACCATGTATACATGGCTTAAACAAATCCCCAAAAATAAAAATTTTAAAGTTTTGATTCTGCTTTACAGAGATACATGTATACATGGTTCAACAAAAATAAAAAAAAAAACCAAAACATTCCAAAATCTAAGTTCACATTTCAACCTAGCTAAAAAGACCAAGATACAAATACAATGTATACATAGCTAAACCAACCCCCAAAAAATAAAATTAAAATCAAAGTTTTGGTTCCATTTTACAGAGATACATATATACATGGTTCAACAAAAACCCCAAAAATCAAAACATTCCAAAATCTAAGCTCACATTTCAACCTAAAAAGGCCAAAATACAAATACCATGTATACATGGCTCAACCAAACCCCAAAAAAAAAAAAAACCCCCCCCCCCCCCCCAATCTCACGTTTCAACCCAAATAAACTAAGATGCAAAATCTCAACAGGCCTTAACAAAATTCAACAAAACCCATGTACATGCCTCAACAAAATGCAAAAATCTCAATATCCAAAAATGGCCGAAAGGTGACAACGGTGAACCCTCGCTGACCAAGAAAGTAGTCACCGGACTGAGTAGTGTATCACTGGTGGGATGAAGGTAGTCGGAGTGCTTCGTGCGAGTCTATGTTGTGATAAAGAGAGTGCGTTGCTTGGATTTGTCAACAAGCTAGGGGTTATTATTATGGGTTATTAATGGCGTAAGTTTGATGGGTTTGTAAGTGGTTGTGTCAAATAAAATGGATGCAGTAGAAACGGATTCTTGGAGACTGGAAATAAACATTAATCACGAGATTTTAGGTTTATTGAAAGCATCCTAATTTGGAAAAAACAAGAAAAAATATATTTTTATAAAAGGATCCTATTAATATAGAATCCATAAAGATTAATTTGGATCCAAGAATTGACAGAACTAAGAGAATATATTAAAAAAAAAATAAAAAAAAAATAGTATTATCCTTGAAAAGATTGTGATCAATTAGCAACGGCCATCATTCTTGAAATTTGTGCAACATAACAAAAGCTAAATCATATCACAATAAATGAAAAATTAAATAGCAGGCCACATAAAGTCAATTTTTAATTAATGGCACGAGGGTGCATGTGGCTGGAGTCTCAGCCAAGTGCGTATGCACATTGCACATGGTTAGGGCCCTAAAGATGGACATCTGGGACTTCTAATGGACCACCAAGACCCATTCCCTACAATCTTGCTGGTCCAGTAACATGCGAGCTGGGGCCCGTCAGAAACAAAGTAACCTTTTTGTCTAAAGTTTTGACGTGCGTGGGGAACATAATAAGAAACAAAGTCATGTCTAACTGTTTTTTAATATCCTGACACGCGGCAAAAGTTTTATGCTACACCCATTTGGAGGAAGTAGTAGCACAAATTTCTGAAAAATAGTTTTTATATCCAAAAATTTAAATAATTTTTATATCCAAAAGTTTATTGTATATGCCTTAAAATCCTAGATTGAATAACTAGTGGAGTTTTAAATTAAAATCATTTTCTTATAAACAAAGATTAACCCTAATAATTTTTTTATTTTTTTCAAACTTGAATTTCAGTTACATTTGTTAAGATATAATCCAATTATGTTATTTTTACAAATTTTGAATTAATTGAACTCAGATCTGGTCTCTCTATCCTCAAATATGATCGATAAACCTTCGATGTAGTGATAAAACTGGTGGACGCTTACAATGTTCTTATTTGTTAGAACATTGTAATACAGTGCACATAACTACACCAAATAAAGAAAATAATTGTCAAAAGTCTCATTTAAAAAGATTTTACTTCCTTTAGTCATCTCAAAAAATCTTTCTTTTGGCTTGAGTTGGACAAAAATACATCTCCTTCCTCAAACAACCTTGAATGCCACATACAACCCGGAGTTTATTGCGCTAGAACCAGAATTCCCTATGCTGAAAAAGGGAATTTACTATGCCGAAAATGGAGCTCACTATGCTGAAAACAAAAAGGACAAAAAAGACATCAAATCCTATCCAATCCGTAATGCTAGTGTCCACATATAATGCCGATGTTTGAAAGAATAGATAGGGAGGACAAAAACAGAATGGATAAACAAAGAATTTCTTGCTAACACATGGTTTCCTAATCAAGGGAGAGAAACTGTTAATCCATTTTTTAACACTAGCCAGTAAATGGATGACACGTGTTAAATAAAATAAAAGAAAGCAAAATATGGATTAAATGAAATAAATGATAAATTAAATTCATAGAAAAAAAGCCTTTAAAGATAATTAATCCGGAAAAAAAAAAGGAATAAATTGAAGAGATTAATATTTTTGAAATACAAAATAAATGGGAAGTAATGATTTATGTTTATTTTATAAATATTAATTCTTCATAAATGACAGCTGTCAAGAGAAGTAAGAAAGTAAGAGTTTGAAGTGAGCTGAAATACTTGGGAAGCATTCCTGATTGAGTAAAGAAATGTTATTGGGTTCGAAGAGGAGTTCTTTATGATTGAAAAAACAGAAGAAATAGAAACTTGATAAGGAAGGAGTAGTAAGAAGAATTCATCATTGAAAAAGAGTCCGGAGGAGAATTCTATAAGTAGGGGACCTGAAACAATGGAAGGGGTATCTCAAACATACACAACAGCTATACAGCTTATTTCTCATTTAGAAAGGTGTTTGAGAACTCTGCTGCTGCTTGGCCAGTTTAAGCTCTGCAATATGGTATTTCCGGTGACCGTTCAAAGCACACAAATAGGCGATAAGAAGAAGTTCGAGACATCATTACAACGATAAGAGGATGTTTGGGTTCGACGAAAGCGGTTCTTCTCATCACCTCCACACGAAGCCTCTTTATGCTCGAGTGGAGGGTTATGATCAAAACATGAAGGTTTGTGAACTCATGGATTTGGATTGGCATTTCACGGAAGAGGACAAAATTAAAGAATTGATGTTTGAGTTGGATGTATATGAGATATTAGATATTCCAATTTCCTGTAGAAATTTGATTGATAAGTTAATTTGGAGTTTTAATAAATATGGGAAATACTTAGTGAAATCGGGATATCAAATTGCCTCCAATTTGGTTCCAAATGCGAGTAATGGATGTATCAACGAGAAATAGGGGAATCGAGTAGGGCTGTAGATGATAGGAGTGTTGGAAGAGTATTTGGAAACTGGATGTTCCTGGCAAAAACAAAATAGTTCTCTGGAAATGTGCTCATGGCCCTATCCTTGTAGGGGAGATGTTGGAAAGGAGAGGGGTACCGAAACTGGACAATTTATATTGTATCTGTACTAACCAGGTGGAATCAGTTTTGCACAACTCGTTTGGCTTGGTTGTGTTGTCCATTTTTGAAATGATGTTTTAAATCTCTCTAGAGATCCTTTTTTTTAGGTGTGGCACCAGTTGCTGGAACGATGAAAGCAGGTGGAGGAGGGGTGGAAGTACGTTGGATTGGCGGCATTCAGGGACGTAGCCAGAATTTGCAGCTAGAGTGGGCGAAACTCTAACACATTGGAGCAAGTTATTTATATATAGTAAGATTAGCTTCTCAAATTTTGTTTATGCTAGATTGCTAGGGATATTGCATATGGAGGTGTTCATCTTACTTAGGCAGGGAGTGGTTTAGCAAGATGATAGACCACCATGTAGTATTTATAAACTTGAAAAAAGCATATGATAGGTTCCTCATAAAAGAGATAAAGCCATGGGTTAAACTACATTACTCTACAAACAGGAGCCAAAAATTTAGAGGAGAAATAATAGGTAACCCTTTCTTGACAACCTCCATTGAAGTGAGCTAAATATAACTAGTTTGCTTATAAGTAGAGTTGAGTTACATCATTTTACAATGCAACAAAACAAAGCATGTTAGATTCAAAATTCTATTTTATTTTCTTTTTTCCAGCTTTCTCATCAAGCAAACTAAAAATAGAGGAAGTGGAACTCCAATTTCTATAAAACAAATCTACTGACCCTTACAACTACAAAAATACAACCCCCAACCACACCAATTCACACATTGTCTCTATTAAGATTACTTGGACCTGCATATATATTAACTGAATTCAAAAAATTTGGTACCAGCATTTAATTCACACATCCAATATCGGTTTAATCTCTGCAAATCCAGTAACGATTTCTTCTAGAAATCACCAAACAAATCTAGATTCAATAGCATTGTCTAAAATTTTAAATTTCCCAAATGTACGAACATTAACATGAAAGTGCACATAGAATTTGAAATTTATCTTCTTTTACATAACTATTTGTAATTGCAACAGTTCTGACGCCCAAAAGAGTGAAAGACAGAATTTTTTCAACTGAAAAGGCCCTAATTTTCCAAACAGCTAAGATTATATATATATATATATATATATATATATATATATATATATATATATATGAATTATTTCGGATACAAAATATATATTTTTTTTCCCAAAATGTCAGGGTGGGCAATTGCCCACCCTTTCCTGGCGGCATTTATGTTATGTCACTTATGGAAAGCTCGCAACGATGCCATTTTCAACAGCAAAAGGTGGCACTCATTGGAGGTAGGGAGCAAAGTTACCTCAAATGCTATAGAGTATAGCTTGCAGTTGGAGATGAGCAACTAGCTGGGGAGGGGTGGAGTGATCAATGTAGAAGTGGGAATGAATATTGTTGTTTAAAGTTGGCAACCTTTTGTAGCACTAATGGTGAAAGTTAATGTGGATGGGGCTTGGTAAAAATCTACTTTAAAAGGTGGTTTGGGTATGGTAGTTCGTGATCAATAAGGTGATTTTGTAGTAGCTGCAGTGACATATGTAGCTAATAAGCCTACAATTTTTCTAGTAAAGGTGTTGGCTTCGAGGGAAAGATTAAAGATGGCACTTGGTTTGGAGCTCTATAATGTGGTTATGCAAGGAGATTCACAAGTAGTTTTTGACTGTGTATTTGTAAAGTTAGCTATAGTGCAAGAGGTGGAAATGCAAACATTTGATCAATAAAATTACATTTGATCTATAATGTGGTTGTGGTGATTGCAAACATTTGATGGTTCAATTTCATAGGGTGGAGTTGGTGCATGTCTTGCAGGTCTGTAATCATGTAGCTCATAAACTCTCAAAGTTTGCCTTTGTAAGTAGAGCTTCCTTCTCTTGAAAATACCATCCTCATGATTGGCTTAAACCTTTTTTGGAGGCTAATTTGTGTGCACCTTTTTATTTAGATCAATAAAATTACTTTTTGGTGTCAAAAGAAAAATAAATTCCTTGAAAATATACTCTCACTAAAGTTTTTTTTTTTTTTTTTAAAATATTAAAACTCAATTTTATGCTCATAAAAATTACTAAAACTAATCTTATCTTATTCTAAAATTACACTTAAGACGCGTGTAACCTTAAAAATTTCCAACAATATCTCATTCTAAAATGCCACCATAATCCTTGAATTTTGTCTTTTAAATGGACTTTACAAGCCAATGGTTGATTAAGTCGTACTGGAACAAAATTATAAGCCCAATGGCCCTGCATTAATTTTTAGGTCGGTTTAATATATGGGAGGGGATATTGTAACCCCTACTCTTGATATCTAAACCTCATTTGTATGTAAACCCCAATATTTAGTGAATGTGCCAACTAGTCTAGTTGGTAAGTCTTTTAGGGTTTGTACTAGAGGTCGGGATTCGAATCCCGCCTTCATTAGAGTGGGAAGGGTTTACGGGAAAGGAGAGGGCTACCTCATGTTGAGTAGCTCATAAAAAGAAAAAAATGTCCAAACCAACTTAAAAAAAATAAAAATAAAAATACACAATCTTTAGTATCTACCCCCACCCCCACCCCCACCCCCACCCCAATCTTCCAAAAATACTCCAACCCCATTTCAATCATAACCAAAAAAATTTTATGCACCCCATAAGTCCTAAATTCCCAAATACACTTCATCTCTGGCGAGAACCTCACCAGCGTCATCTTGGCAGCTGCATCTCCTGCAGGCACGTCTCCCTCTCTCTCCTCCTCCTCTCACTCCATCTCTCTCTCGCTATATCCTCTGCTCTCATTCTCCTCTTAATCCCACAAAATTTTGGTTTCTTTGCAAACTTTAGGTGGTATAAAAACGTTAAAGGTCAAAATGGAGGTCCAAGAGGGTGAGAGCACTAAGAAGGTACATTTTTTTAAAGCGCTCTTTTTTTTTTTGGGGGGGGGGGGTAAAATCACGGCACATTTGGTAGTTAGCAAAATAGAACATATTGATAATGTTCTTTGGTCTTCGATAGAACATAGTTTCTTTGTTAAGTAGGATGCATCTCCATACATAATGAAAATGTTCTTCCATTACCCACTGAATAGTGAAAAAAAAAAATCACTATTTTTTAAAGATTTTCCCTTTTTTTTTTTTTCTATTGAAGACCACAAAATAGACTATGTTCTATTGAAGACCACAAAACATATTCAATATGTTTGGTTGGCTTCCACTGAACATATTTAACATGTTATGATCTACTAACTACTGAACATGTTGCAATTTTGCAATAAAAAAAAAAATGCAGCAAAGCTTTTAAAAAAAAGTACCTTCTCAGTACTCTCACCCTCTTGGACCTCCATTTTGATCTCCAATATTTGTAAACCACCCAAAGATTGCAAAAAAAATCAAAATATTGTCAAGTTATATGAGATTGGAGGTTAAAGATTGAATTGGGTAGGGTTTAGAGGGAATGGGGAAGGAGAAGAAAAAGAGAAGAGGGAAGAAGATGGAGTGTAGAGATCAAAGTTCCATGGACTAGGTTGGTTTTTTTTTTTAAAAAAATTAATATGTCCTTGATGATATATTTGCTCATGGGTATTTTTGGATGAGGGGAATATGGGGTGTAGAGTGAGCTTGAAGGGGATAAAATATCCCCTCAATAAATTTTCTAATTTGGCTTGAGGTTTACCAATTTGGTCCAGCTAAAAGAAGCTTGATTAGTGTACAATATATAATTCTATATACTCTTAATCATTATTAAACATTTTAGTTATTCATATGTCCTACATAACTGTATCATTCACTGGGCTAAGCTGCATTAAGGCTAGAATAGTTGGCTCATGTTCAGTGGTTGGGCTGGCCCAAACCAACTGTGTGACCAGCCCATTGCCACCCTTATCAGGTGATAACAATGGAGGACTGGTTGTTACCAGTCACTTCATATTATCATTCATTCAATGAATTAAATGATTGAAATTGTGAAGAAATGGGTGTGAGACTTGTCTCTTGAGAAATATTATTTGAGTGGGTTGCAATTTACAATTTTGCATGTGATGTAGGGCATACAATGGCAGTGTTTCATGTTCAATGATTGAGAGTTTGAGATTCTTTTTTTTTTTTTTTTTTTTTAACAGAAAGTAACAAAAAGATAATAAATATATATAGTTCTAACTTTCAAGAAAAGAGGAAAGTCCATGGCTTTGTAACCTATTGGCATGAAACCCCAGTTTTCAGAAAAATTCTTGGGTTCACGTACATCAAAATATATCGATATCCATTTGTTAATATTATAGAGGTTATAAGAAGAATTGGATTATTTCTAAAATTAAAAAGGGTGTAATTATTATTATCCCAATATTATTAATTATATTATAGGATCACTTTTTAATTGCCCTCCCCCATAACCCCACTAAAAAGGGGAAGTCCTGGCCTTTGACACTGGTTGTAGGCTTGTAGCATATTGGAACCCTACCTTGTGTTGGTGGTGCTAAACCTTAGATTATATTAGCTTACCTTGGATTCCTTCGGTTATTTGATATCTATTGTTTAATTACCAAATTTAATGTCATAAAACTCTTTAAATTAACTTATCAATTTGAGGCTTTCCTGGAGTTGATTTGTAAGTTTATGATTTCTATATCTGTACTAATCCGTGTTCGTATAATTATCGTTTGATAGAAAAAAAAAAAAAAAAAAAAAAAGAAATATCACATTAATACAGACTATATTCTACTATAAAATCTTGTTTAGAATGAACGCCTCTTGATTAGTTCACAAATGAAAATATCACTATGTTAAGTCTCTATTTGAGTCTCGAGAAACTTAAAAGAAAGAAAAGAAAATTAAACTTTGATAATGCTTTAAAATCAAATGGCAATCACCCAGTTTAAAGGTTTTTTTTTTTATTTTTTTTGGGTAAGAATACATACCCAAATTAAGTTGCATTATGATCATGTACAAACTGATCCCATACATTAAATAAGCTAAGCCTCTATATATAATTGACCTGCGAGATTAGTTAATTCCCACTCTAATTCATGATTTATCTGTTTATTAATACATTATTATCATATTATTAAATAAATTATTCTATAAAAATGTTGAATTATTGAAAGGTCCTGAGCAACTGCTGTATGATGCATATGAGTTCTCAGGCACAACCCGTGTGATGCATGTGACATATTTATTATTTATCGGTAAGTGTTGTTTTCAGGTACATTGGAGATTTTATTAATTCTATGCATGTGACTTATTTATTATTTATTGGGATGTATTGGACTAATACTTTTCGGGTACATAGGAGATTTTTTTTTTTTTTAATATATTTTTTATTCTTAAGGAAAGCCCAAACGAGGCCTTAGGCTATACAACAGAGATTACATCCACCCTCGTATATATCTTCTTTAAAGCCTATTACCTCAGAGGATAAAAAAACTCAAACATAACACCTTTAATTTAATTTAATATAAGCTCCATTTGGATTTGCATTTTATAAGCACTTATTTGCTTCTTCTTTTTTTCAAAAATAAAATAAAAAAATTATAATATATAATTTCTTAACAAAAAATTAGAATTATTTTCTGATTTTTTTGCTTTTTTCATAATAGCAATGTATTATTTCTTAAAAAAAAAAAAGAAGGTAATGTTTGATATTTTTAAGTTAAAAAAAAAAAAAAAAATCAAATATTGCTAATTTCGAAAAAGCAAAAAGTAGTTTTAAAAAGTCTAACCAAACGGTTCCTTAATTCAAGCCCACATTGCTTAAGCTGAGCAAGGCGCGGAAATAAAAGATTAGCATCACAAAAAGGAGAGGGAGTAATACAAAATGATCTACGAAAAGTGGAGATTAACAGAATGAAGTGTTAGGCCCAAGCTAATTTTCTGGAAATTATGGAAACAAGCTAATTTTCTTGGTTCGATGAAAATATGAAATCAATGGGACAGCCAGAGCCAACTTGATACAAGATCAAACATCTTGGTTCAAGCATGATTTGTTTAAATAATAATTGTTGAATACTGGTATTATTAGCATAAAAAATTACAAATACATCAATCACAGGCCACGAACATCCACACAGAGACACAAAAACGAGCGATTAATGTACAGTTAGAAGACAATGGAAGGTAAGAAACTTTGTAACCTAAAAACAGTTTCATAAGTTTTGACACATTATAAAGAGAGAAACCAAAGGAAAAAAAAAGAGAGATTCTTTTATGCCAAGAGGGAAATGCAAATGGTACATACAGTTCTTGAGTAAGAACACATCCCATCTATGGTTCAAAAGTGACGAGAGGAAAAACAAATGAATGTTCAAACACTGCAGAAACGCAGTTTTCGATTAATAATCAGATTATAAGCAGAAGGGAAGACTGTTGTGACCCATATATCTGTCTTTACATTTTAGTGGAACATTGATGGTATAAAGGTTCACAGGGTTAATTAAAATACCAATCGAAACAATGAATTCTAAAAATGACAGTATGGCACTCAGTTACAAGGTAAATAGCAATAGAATTTTGAGAAACAAACAGTTTCATAAATTAAATTCCAAAGAATTAGATGCCCACAACCTTGTGGCAGACCTTGAAACATACAGAATCCATCCAAGATGAAAACATAATAGCACCTAGTGGAATTACCTGGCCATTGTAATGGCATAATAGAAATGACAAATATGAAGAGTGATGAATAGTGACTAAAATGATAGCAATATGGTCATAATGTAAACACTTTTACCTAGGAAAAAATGCAGAGATCTGTCCTGAGTTCTAAATTGATTAAGTGTTTAATTTGCAACTCAGCCCGCAAAGCTTTTCTTGTTGGGTTCGAAGACATATTTAATCAACGAGTCCTTGATCGATAACAACTCGGGGAACTCATTCTTCAGCTTTGATGCATCCATTTCATTGTTGCTACGAGGGGCAACAATTACTTTGGCCTGTTCTTCTAGTGTAAAGTTGACCCACTTGAAATTGGGATCAATATAGCTCTTATACATCTCTAGAATATCATTGTGGCTTACAACACCAGGGTTTGTGAAGTTCCATATACCCCTGCAATTCCTTTTGGCCATCTCAACTGAAATGGGTAGAAGCTCATCCAAGACGGTCATGCTGTTTGGAATGTTAACCACTTTGCTATATCGTGAAATCTTTGTGATAAAGTTACGTGGATTGCTGAGGTCAGATGATATTGGCATTCGGACTCTGAGTGTACAAACATTGTCATATTCTTTCAACAACTCTTCAACCTGGAAAATTTTGATTATGAGAAATCAATAGGAACCTACATTAAAAAATTTCAGAAAAAACATAAAGAATAAAAAGGGAAAATGGAAGACATTACCATAGCCTTTGTTTTTGAATAATAAGAACCAGTGAAATTGGGTTTGTCTTCCTCCTTAAACCCAATGCCTGACCCTAGTGGATGTGCAGCATCGTACTCAAAAATACAACCAGTAGCATAATTCACCATAAGGAGCCCATGCTCTCTGCAAACATCTGCCAAGGTTAGGGTACCGACAACATTGGTGCGTATTGTCTCTGGCTTATGAGACTCACACCAATCCACATTTGGTCTACCAGTCACTCCAGCAGCATTAAAAACATGGGTTGGCTTAACAGTCTGAATATCTGCCAGAAGCCGCGAGCGGTCCTCCAAGCGCCCTTTTCCATACTCGAAGGGTATCCCTTGCTTCTCACAGATCTTCCCAAGAAGACCCCCAATCCAACCTGTTCTACCATAAATCAAAAACTTCAGCGATGGCTCTTGAGTAGAGGGATTGTTCTTGGACACTGGAAATGCCATTGTGTTCTGACTCTGATTATTCAACACAAAAGGGGAAGCAGAATTGCTAACATCAGCCCCATCAAATTTTCTTTCAATTCCAGGAACCATCAGCATTCTTGGGTGAGGGAGCAGTGCTCCTGAGACATCTCCCCACCAATCGGGATTGCTAATGTACCATTCCATAGTCTTCTGTAGACCCTCCTCCCATGTAGTCCGTTCAACCCATCCCAAGTTCTTCAGTTTTTGATCTTCCAAGAAGTACCTCTGATCATTGAAAGGTCTATTATCTACAAACTTTATATTTACCTCTGTGTCCATAGAGAAAAGTTTGCAAATTTCCTTGGCCACATCAATCACTCTCCTTTCCTTCTTTGTCCCGATGTTGTAGACATGTCCTACTTCGCCCCTGTGGAGAACGACTTCAAAAGCCTCTGCAACATCCTCACAATAGAGATAACTCCGCACGTTAGATCCATCCCCATGAATTGGAAGAGGCTTTCCTCTCATGGCTAAGAGGATTAATTTTGGAATTAACTTCTCAGGGAATTGATTGGGTCCATAAACATTGTTTCCTCTGGTAGTTATCACAGGTAGCCCATATGACCGCCCATAAGCCATAACGAGCATTTCTGCCCCAGCTTTAGTTGCAGAATACGGGTTTGTAGGGAGGAGCTGAGAGGCTTCATGGTTTCCCACCACTGCATCCTCATCTGTCTCCCCATAGACCTCATCTGTACTTACATGGATGAACCTTTTAATTTGGCCAGTGACTTTGCAGGCTTCTAGAAGGACATGGGTGCCATAAATGTTGTTCTTGGTAAACTCGAAGCTATTGCCAAAGGAATTGTCAACATGGGTCTGGGCTGCAAAGTGCATTATTGTATCAATGTTCTCAGTGAGGAGGATGAAATTGACAAGATCAGCACTGCCAATGTCTCCCTTGATGAACTTGAAGTTGGGGGATGAACGTGAGGGAAGCAGGTTCTTCAGATTTGAACAATAATCAAGCTTGTCAAGGACAACAATCTTATAATCAGGGTAGTTTCGAATAAGGCGGTTAGCAACATGGGATGCAATGAAGCCAGCAGCTCCAGTTATGAGGATGTTCTTCGGTGTATATGTAGTTTCCATATCCAAAGTCCAAACGGCTTCTGTATAATCCAATATACAGAACTTGACTCAGAATCCCAAAAAATATATAAAAAAGTTAAAAGGAAAAGGAAAAAAAAAAAAAAAAAAACACATGGGAAAAGTAAGTAGAAATGCTATATTCTTAGCATACGGCAAGCAAGAACATCATGAAGTGGTAGGATTTAAAATTTTAAATCAAACTAGGAAGTTAAAGAAGGCTCTGTGGTTTTTTTTTTAATGAAAACCATTTAAAGAGAACATTTTTTTTTTTAGAGGAAAAAATAGAATCTAGATGTTCAAAATTATTTTTTTCCTAAACCTGTCCGAAGAGACATGATCACCCAATGTTTCACAATAAAATATCCATCTGGAATATATATATATATATATTTTCCATATCTCTTAATTTTGGTTTGTCACACTTGTTTTCACCATAATATTTTTGGGAAATTTTTCGTAAGATTTTTTCCCAAAGCTAACTGAGGAGGCATGAGAACAGTTGCTTACACGCCACCATAAAATTTCCATTGAGATAAATGGAGGCCTAAAGAGGGTGCAAAAGGAATGCTAACACAAAATTTTCAGGTTCCATCATCTGTCAAAACAAATAAATCTATGAAAAAAAATTTCCTCATACCCAAACATTATGTTTCTTTTTCTGTCAAAAAAAAAAAAAAAAATGGAATCTAAAGATGCAATTTTAATTGATTTCACTACAACAATTGCAGGTTTTCCTATGTTAAAAGGGTGAGCAAGTCAGAATATCTTCTTTTTTTTTCTCTATTATTCAAAAGACTTTTATGTATTTTTTCTTCTTAATTAATATGATTGTCTTCATATTAAAAAATAATAATAGACAATATTTTCCTGGAACTAATTTCTGTCAAAATTAAAACAAACAGAGCAGAATGAAAGTCTTAAAATGGTTAGATTAAAACATGCACACAAACGCACAGTGCTGATTATACAAATAATAAGTCTTTGGATAAAATGTAACCAAAATTCATAGAAACCCATATGAAACATATTATTCATATGCAATAAAACATGTTATTCCAGTTAAGTATTTTACTACCCTAAAAATAAATAAATAAAGTATTTTACAATTATTACATCAAAAGTGAACAATTGCCAGGATTAATCAATGTGGATAAATCCCATGATGTTATCATCTCTCTCTCTCTCTCTCTCTCTCTCTCTCTGCGCACACATATACATACATATATATTAGAGAAAATTTCATATACATACGCGCGCGCGCGCACACACACACAGAGAATTTCCAGCATTCAGTGGTTAAGAACATTGATCACGACAACAAAATAATGGCAACCAAAATCAACGTGCTAAGATATATTAAAAAGACAACAGATCCGTAAAAAATTACACAGAAAACTAACCAGATCTCACACATAAACCCTAGCATTTTTCTTCAGAAACCAAAACAAGAACAGAACACATTACAAATTTCACACATTAAATGAAATAAAAAAAAAAAAAAAAAGGAAGGAAAAAAAGAAGGAAAAAAGACCTTGAGCCAAATAAAGCCAAATTAAATAATGACTTCTCAAAGATTCAAAGCTTAGTTTGTTAGCATTAATACGAGATCTACCTCTTAATTACAATGCTACTACGTGATTGAGAAGTGTAGCTAAGTAAGTTTTCTTGGATCATTGAAGACTTGGATCATTGGAGAGAGAGAGAGAGAGAGAGAGAGAGACTTACAGGTATTTCGCAAGAAGGTGGATCTTGAGAGGAGCTTGTGAATATTTTAGACAAGGTGAATGGCGAGAGAGAGAGAAGGAGGGAGGGAGAGAGGGGGAGAGAGAGATCGGGTGAGAGAGAAGGAAGTTAGAGTGGCGTATTTATACGTCTCCATCAAGGTATAAGCTCCCCTCCAGTCCACTGCCCATCTAATTTGGTGCAGTGAACGGTTGGGATTTATCAGCAAAAATCTAACCGTTAATCTTGTGCCATGTCAAATGCAAGAACTCTTCCTCAATCTCCTCCCTATATTCAGCTCTGACTTTCCTTTTTATCTCTGCAACTTGCCATCCATTTTGTTTTCCCAAAAATAATTTACCATCCATTCTTGAAGCCGGGATTTGGGTTACAGGTTTGCCTTATCAACCTCATCTGATTTTCATAGATGGTCATTGCAAGGCACCACTAATGGAGGAAACATGGAAAACACTCTTCTCAAAGCCTTAGATATACTAGAAGCTTCAATTCCCTAACCTTTGGGATACGAAACTGCACACTTTGAGGGCCAAAAAGCACATGATTATATGAGTTTGGAGACTCGATTTGAAAAACTAACTATTTGATTATATGAATGCCATGTCAATAAAAAATTACAGTGATGCAACTGTTGGTATTTAAAATATAGATATTTAAATAAATAACTTTGATAGCATCCAACTGTAAATACTATTAAAGTATTTATCGTACTGTATTTTGAAAACCGATTATCAGATCACTATAATTTTTAGCAGACATAATATTCATAAGAAGATTATCTAATACAATGGTTGGTTTTTCAAAATACATAACCGGTAATCAAGTCGATTTGACCTTAGCATTTTTGAATTTATATATATATATATATATATATTAGGTTCAGTTTCCCTTAACATATTAATCTTACTCATGGTTTAACACGTGGTTTGTAAAACCTAATATATGATATATATATTTGAGAAACCGACCATTGGATTAGATATTTCGCTTATATACATTACGAGTGCAAAAAATCACATTGATTCCTAGTTTTTAAGAGAACCAATTGTGAAAAATTGTAACAGTTTCGTATATTTTTTACGATGTATTTTAAAACTGTAATTTAAGAAGAAGAAAAAAAATCAATGTGATTTTTGGTATATATGATGTGTATAAATAGAATATTTAATCCAATGGTCGGTTTCTCAAAATACATATTCCATATTGAATTTTGCAAACCGCGTATCAAACTATGAGTAAGAATCATGTGTCAAGGGAATCTGACCCTATATATATATATATATAAAATCCCGATCCTATCATATGCTTGTAAGTATGAAACTAATAAATAATTGTGGAATACATATTTTGAAAAATTGACCATTGGATTAGATATTTTTCTTATTCATATGTATGTCACGCATATTTTAAAAAATAATTGTATGATGCCTATAGATAATTATGCGATGCATATTTTGAAAGATTGGTCATTAAATTAGGTACTATGCATATGTATATCACGTATGTCAAAAGTCACAGTGATCCAACGCTTAGTTTCTTAAATATGACACTGAGAAAAACTATGATAGTTTTCAGCTGTTAGAATTTTTCACTGTTTATATTTTGAGATGTTGACATCGAATCACTATAATTTTTTATAGATGTGACATCCATAAAAGGATATCTAACTGCCCCCTTTTTTTTTTTTTTTTTTTTTTGTTTTTTCAGAATATGCATTCCACAATTACCTATGAACATTATGCTAACTTTCATGAAAAATCAGCATGTGCTGATACAAACATTACTCTCTCTCTCTCTCAATATATATTGACAAAAAAGAGAGAAATTCATTAAATAATATTCTTATGCAATAATATTTTAGGGTGAGGTTGAAAAGTATGGAGAAAGAAAAGAGGTAGTTGGAGGGAAAAAATGTTACTCCCTCCATCCCAATTTATGTTTATACACTGACTAAACACGCAGTTTAAGAAATATATTAATTGTTTTGATTTTATTATATTTTGTAGTTTATGTTTCAATTTTGCCCTTCTAAAAGAAACAGTCATTCTCCAAAGTTATTTGATAAAAAAATATAATGAAAAATTCATTCTAATTTTTAATTTAAAAAATTAAAGTGATCACATATTTTAGAACATCGGAAATGATAAGGTTATCACATAAATTGGAATGTATGGAATGAAGGGAGTACACGAGTATATATATATATATATATACATACATGGTCGATGTGGTCTAGATTCTCTTCAGGTCAGTGAATGAATGCGTCCAACAATATTATTCTCTCAGGTCAGTGAATGAATGTGACGTCCAACAATATTTTGAATATTAATTATGGGTAGTTGTGTTTCGTACTGCTTTACTGGACTGAAAAGGGTGGCTATAATCTTTGATTTGGTTTCTTTTTTTCAATTAATATTCTAATGTGGTGTTTGATGACACAGATAAAACACGCGGTTGGGGAACGTGGTCAAGAAATACCGTAGTGATATGTATTTCCAAAAAATTTCACGAGATTTGACATACAAGAAATTATAGTTCAAGTATGTAAAAATGATGAGTTTTTTTTTTTTTTTTTTTTTTTTTTGCAAATGTACGGTTTGAATAAAATAAAATAACCGGAATACGGTTAGTTCAAATAAAATTCAAAAACTAGGTGTAGCCGAAACTGTGGCTTCAAAAACTTTTTTTTTTTTTTTTTTTTTTTAACCTATAAATCTCAGAAAATTCCGGAAAAAGGAAAAAAAGAAAAAAAATTAAAATCGCAATTGCGGCAATAAAAAATACATGAAGCCGCAACAGTGGCTTCAAAGAATCCAAATTACATGTCTCCTGACAAAGCAACTTTTGTCCCCTGACAAAGCTTTTCCTTAAGATTCTTTTACTTTGAGATAATAGCCATTATCTCAACGTTTTTCCTATGTTTTTCTATTTATTTCCTTCATATATTATTTTCTACCAAAAGCACCTTATATAAAACAGAACAGGATTACAATAATTTTTTTAAAAAATTAATTATTGAATTATACATGTAAGAAGATACTAGTATAAGGTATATTTTGTATATGGTAACTTTCGTAGAGACGATTGTAAAATAATTTTTAAAAAAAAAAATGAATGTTAGATTAAATGCTTTTCTTATATATGTTAGACCTATCCATCAGTTTTTGAAAAATGTCATAAAAAATCTGTCATTGTTTTATTCTTTAAAATATCATCATTTTTTTACAATTAATTTGAAAAAAAAAATGTTAAGTAATAAATATGGACCTGCCTCATCATGAGATGGTGGTATAGGATTGTTGGGAGGTCCGATCCTTATACGCGTCATGCGTACATACCAACGCATATAACCCTCAGTGGTCCCTGGGGACATTATTGCTGGATTAATGACAAATTGTGCACGTTGCTCCCATACACCAATGGCATCATTGTGAACTTTTGTCCAATTTATGGTATCTCGACCTCGACCTCGTCGATTGTATCTATGCAAAGACTCAGAAGTATCGGCATTGGCTGAAATGTACTGCTGGAACCCAAATTGTCTTAAAACTCGCTCTGGGCAGTGTTGCTCCACATATGTAAAGCATATAAGTGGAACTCGAGCCATCCGCAGATGCCGCCATTGATAACAAATCAATGGTGCTCTCTGTATGCGATGTTAGGGATAAGGCCCCCAAATAACCTGTGAATGGAGTTAGGTTATAGAGAAACACGATATACATAAAGATATTGAAAATTTATAATATTTAAATTTATTTTAAAAAAATATAAATATGTACCTCATATAGGGTAGCTCCATCAAATTGAACTCTATATGCGTGTAGGAGGTCGAGAGGATTAGTTGTTGTTGACCTAGCCCTCGCTACGACCCACCTATAAAAATCACAAAATTTTTGTGTAAGCAAGATGTCTTATTACAATATGTAAATTGAATGATAACATGTGAAACAATCTTACTGTGTTCCCAATACATGCTCCGCTAGATTTGCTTGTAAATTTGCCAATAATATAGGATTTAGTTGAGGTCGACCGGTTGACAGGTGCTCCCATAACCATAACTGTGATACATGATTTTAATTATTTAACTTCAAAATTATATACTATTGATGATAAATTTTGCTTGTACTGTTTTGAATATATGATTAAAATGTTATGTAATAAATATATCAGTAATAGTTGTAAACACCTGCAAAGCTGTGTGTATCAGCCATGGGCTGCATTACAGAGAGACCTGTAAAGATGTGCTAGCACTGCACTACCCCAAATAAAATTCGGTACATTATTTAAATAATCTAATAGGGGTAGGTGTTAGCCCTAAGGTCTTTGACCTTATTTTGATGATAACTAAACCATAACTTTTATCTAACAAATGGTTAAGTGTTGTGTCTCCATAGATTTAAAGTTATATCTTGTTGGAGCTCATCAACTTTCATCAAGCAATTCAATGCGCTCAAATTCAATTCAAGCTCATGAAGATCAAAGCTTAAAGAGTTAAAGGCAATCAAAGAAGTTTAATCCTTGAAGATCAACTTGAAGACTTGCTCAAACTTATAAAGACCTTTTGAAGTTAAGTTGCTCTCATAATGATTAGGAACTCTTTGTAAGGTTTCTCACATGCTCAATATTACATAGCTCAAGAGAAAACCATTTCTATATCATATTGCATTAGCATTTATATTTGAAAAATGCTTGAAAATGTTTTCAAACTTGCCCAAAATTATTTTGGAACACTTAGTTAACTTGCCCAAGTGTTACATGTTGATTTTGACTTAAGAATTTCGAAATATTAACATTGCAACTTCCCTAGTCGACTAACCCTTTAGTCCTAGTCGATTAAGTGAAGCTAAGAGACAATGTTTTGAGAAATCTTAAGTTAGTCGACTAAACACCCTAGTCTAGTCGACTAATGATTCCCTAGTTGACTAATCAATTTTTGCCAGACGACTAATGGCAAGTCCAGAGGCCCTGTTTTGTTGCAAAGTTGCTAGTCGACTAATGATCTATTTCTAGTCAACTAATCGATCCCAGAGAAAATTTCCAAATGAATTTTAAGTTGTTAGTCGACTAATCCTCTTGTTCCTAGTCGACTAACAAACCTAGAAAATGTTTCAAACTTGTTTAGCTTAGCTAGTCGACTAACCCTTAGTACTTAGTTGACTAACCGAGCCCGGGAAGGCAAAACCATTTGAAAAATAACTTGTTAGTCGACTAATCACCTTGTCCTAGTCGACTAAGAACTCTGCAACTTCAAAACGACTCTTTCTCTTTACGGCAAATCGAGCATTAAATGAAGCCAATTTACTCCCATCTTCTCCAATCAGACTCTAAGGATTTCAAACGGCCATTTTGGCCCTTGTTCATTATATATAGTGGCTTGGCTCTCATTTATGAATCACCTACACTATTCACATCATTTATTGAAGCTATTACTCTCAAACTCTCTTCATTCAATATTTTTCTTTAAGAACAAATCTGAGCTATTGTTGCTGAGCATTTGAGTGATCATTAGTTCATCTTGTAATTATTACAAATCAGCTTTGTGAAGCATTTATTGTATTGTTCTTCATTCATCTTGTATTTATTGTGAGATTGTAAGGCTTTTGTGAACTCTTGTGGGTGAGTTGTCTTCCACCTTAAAAGAAGGCAAGTGTAAAGGTTTCTCCACCTTGAAGGAGTATTGATAGTGGATTAAACCTCTCGACGGAGTTCTTGAGGCGTGGATGTAGGCGGAGACCGAATCACGTAAATCGTTGTGTTTGAATCTGTCTAACTCTATCTCTTTATTTCAAGTTATTTATTTGTTACTTGTAATTGAGTTTTTATTTAATCTTGCATCCTATCTATCTAAAATTTAAGCTTGCAAAAATCTTGTATCCCATTTTTGAAAAGATTTTTATTTGCCTATACTCTATTCAACCCCCCTCTAGAGTATATTTTAGGCCAACAGTAGGTATATCAATGACACTGTATCTCCCGTCATGTCTAGGAACAATACCATTCCTATTAGTGCCAAAATATAGGCCCTAGCCAATTGTGTCCTTCTTTCTTCGCTGTGAATGTTTGCGTAGTTAGAGAAATGACGACGCAACCAACTCAGTTGGACTGACGACCTAGTTATATTTCCAGGTTCTGGAGTCTGGCCCAAGAATTGGTTACACATCTGAGACCAGTCATATTGTGTTCGCCCAATAACTGGCTGACCTTCAATCTGTAAGCTAACAAGTAGCGAAACGTCCTGTAGAGTAACTATCATCTCACCATGCCTAAAATGGAAGGTATGCGTCTCTTGTCTCCGCCTCTCTACTAGGGCTGTAAGTAAAGACCAGTCCAACGGTATTGTCATTACTTGGCAAATACCACTAAATCCAGCTCGATGCACCAATCCACCAATCTCACTATGTAGAGCCCATGGATGGTGAACCCTACATGTCATGATGACATCCTACAACAAACCATGTTAGGTAAATATAACATGAAAGATATATATGCAATGTGTTGCATATTAAAGATACGTTATATGCATATCGACAATTAGTAATACGCACCTCGCCCTCCCAAATCTTTTCTGACACATGTGATAGCCGGAGAGTCAACAAATCGCCAAAGTCGGGTCCTGGGTACACCCCATCAATATACTCAGAACGTGTTTGAGGAGGGCATCATTGTATATCTCCCCTACCATGACATTTACATGGTGGCATTGTATATACACCTATAATTATATACTTGTAGAGAAGTTAATATATTAGCACACAATTGTAGATGTATACTTTTACATACTTTATGAAGTCAAATATTGTTAATACCTATAAAGCATTGTCGAGTTTTAATACCTTTACTATTATAATTGTAGTGGACATAGTCATTTAATTTTTATTATGTAAGTAATATTTTCGTTACTAAATCAAGTATTGTCACAGAGTAATCCACACATTTACTACAATCAACCAAAGCACAATTGCATCAGATATTGATGTATTATTATTATAAGTTACAATTAGAAACATACAAATGGATTACTTTTTCCATGGATACATAACACAATTTCTACTACTAGCTTTGCTGGTTCCTTACTGGACATTTCCTTTTGTTGTGTTTGGGATTTTTACAGATAGTACATTTGCTTGCACTGCGATTACTTTTTTCCCAATCGATCTCATTGTGAATACGATGACTTTTGGGCTAGCCAGCATTTCTCAACATATTTTTATCTGGAATAAGTTTCGGGTGTTGGACTTGCGGCCAAGTGGAATGGGGTGAAAATACGGAGACCAAGAGTTCAAATATGATTCCGTGTAAAAAAAAAAAAAGATCCATGTAGGGCTTCCGGTTTAATTTCCGTTTAGCACAAACTGCCATAGCATGGGAACATGGGTAGTGGTAAAGAGTCCACTTCCCACGTGTGCATGTTCGGTTCTGGAAGTCAACATCGTGTTTGCGACCTCTCGTAAACCGTCATTTGCTTTGTTTTACTGAATATGTCACCTCATACAAGCCTGGTGTAGACATCCATTCATGACCATGAGTATGGTCATGAATGGTTGCCTTTGATTTGAGGTGAAACAGGGTGTTAAAACCCTAAGTTCCCAGTTTTACCATTTGTGGATAATTAGGCAGAGGCCATTATCACATGTGTGTTTTTAGGTCAGATTGAGTTGGTTCTTTTTGCATTAGTTTTTTAGAGAGTCTAGGAATGTCTCTGCAAAATTTCATGGCATTCCGAGCCAGGCTTGATAGAATATAAGGCCTTTTGTGACTGAAGGGCAGTTTGGTCCTTTGAATCACAAAAGCCCTGAATGATTGTCGATCTTGTCTCGAATGGTCTCGAGGCTTTTACATAGATATTTAAAGTGTGTTTTATAGTTAAGTTGATCAGTGGCAAGGTCATTTGAGCCTTCTGGCTTATGATTGGCTCTTGAAACTCGAAAGGCCCTTTCAAAGCCCAGATTAGGGTTTCGACCAGAAGCGACCGGGATTCGATATTTTTATCAAACCAGAGCCTTCAAAGGCTCCAAAAAACTTTCCTAAAACATTTTAAAACTTGTTTCAAGAAGAAGAAATGATTTCGAAAGCAATCGGTTAGAAAATTTCAAAACCATAATTTGGGCCCGGCAGGCCCTAAATAGCTAATCGGTCGACTTTTCCCTAAACCTTTGACCTTGGTCAATGCATTTTCACTTCAAACACTTCTTAAAACATGGAGAATCGAATCACGATCGTTTCGACGCTTGAATCGTCAAATTTGGACTTAAAACTGGCCCGAAAAGCTAAAAAAAGCCGAAACCTGGTCAAAACGGGCTTAGGTAGGTCAACACATGCCAAAAATAGCATGGAGGACCGATGGCCGTCCACCTAGGGACGGCCAACCGTTCATGAGGGACGGCCAACCGTCCTAGGGTGGATGATTGTCGATCCCTTCAGCCAATAAATGCCAGTTTTCAGTATTTTTCCTGCTCGGGCCTCTTCTAAGCCCTGCCATGTGTCTAGTTCGGCCATGGGGACTTTTGGATGAGTATGAACACCTTGGAAGACTGATTTTGAGCCCTTGGATCATTCCTAGGAGATTTAAACTCAGCCATTGATCAAACTCAGGCCTCCCTATAAATAGAGGGCCCTGAAATCAGTTTTAACACACAGAATAAGCTTTAGAGAGCTAGCTTGGAGAGTACAGGCTTGAGCAATTGTACAAGCTTCCCCCATAGCACTCTAGCTTAAATTTTTAAAGTTCTTGAGGTCCTTGGAGTCCTTGGAGCTTGAGGAGAAGGCTTGGAGCTTGAGAAGAAAGCTTGGATCTTGAAGGCTTGAAGGCAGAGGTTAGTATCTTTTTTTTTTTTTTTAATCATGCTAGGTTAGGTTTTTATTTTCTTAGTATGCATAGGGTTTAGTTTATTGTTAGTATGTATAGGATATAGTTTATTATTAGCATGCACAGTATAAGTTCCATATTCTTTTAGTATGCATGATAGGCTAGTTTATTTTTTATGTATGCATATTTCTTTTCTTCTATTCTTCTTTAGTCATACCATATTAGGATTAAAAGTTTAGGATTAAGTGTTCATATTTAGAATTTTTTGTTTATGCATGATAGGATTTTTGGTATATAGGAATACATGTTTAAATCATTTATATTAGGTTATTAGTCTATTCAAGATGAGTATTAGTATTATTCTTATCATGGTTTATTTTCTATCATTTGGAATATTTGTTGATATATAAAATGTGTTCGAGGGAGCATGCAAAGGTAAGCCCCTTCCCTTATGATTAAATAAGTTATGAAAAGTATGATTATGATGCTATGTCTTTGATGATAGTTTAGTATGCATATTAGGTTGCATTTAGTGCATTCTTTCATTTTTTTTATTCATTGTTTTAGGGTTTTAAGTATACTTTTGGATTACTTTCAAATCTGTCCATGGGTTTAAAGTAATCTAAAAGTGCACTAAAACTCATTTTTTAGGCCAAAATCAACATAGAAATATGTCTAG
>JAESVK010001396.1:1054823-1086248 GCA_017140935.1 Hamamelis virginiana | reverse complement strand
ATCCAACGGTTACTTTTTTTTTTTTTTTTTTAAATTATTTTATAACTATCATAGCTTTAAAATAAACTGTAAAAAACTATATAAAGCTGTCACAGTTTGTAAAAAATATTTTTTTTTTTTTTGAAAAACCAACCATTGGGTCAATGTGATTTTTGATATATGTAATTTATATAGGCAGAATATCTAATCCAACGGCCGGTTTCTCAAAATTCTTATCAATATTTTTTACATAGCTAGAGTGGGAAATGGAATAAAACAATGTAATTGTAATTGCAATGATAAAAATAATAAAACATACGTACCTGATAATGGAAATTCTTACTGATACTTTATGTGAAGAAGTAGAGATGATCACCCGTAGGAAGTGAGAATGAAATTATATGAATGATGTAAGTGGAGATTGAGAGAAAAAGTGGTATGAAAATTATACGAAAGATGTTATTGAGAGAGGTGTCATATAAAATTTGAAGAGAAAGAAACTTGTAATTTATAGAATGGATTTCACGGGTCCCTTGAAGGGTCATTCAACCATCTTACATTGCCTAGCTTAGATGATAGATAGTAGAGGGATGCATGCTGCCTGCAAAGCTGCTTGTGCAGTTGCAGATGCATGTGACAAACTTCACTTCAGTTTGGAAAAAAAAAAGGTTTTGAAGTTGTTTTGTCAGGGATGGTGTGACAAGCCAGGCAGGGATGGTGTGACAAGCCAAGCATGGTCTTGTATGGTGTCACAGATGCAGAGTAATGAAGCATAGGAAAAGTTGGAAATAAATAGTGATGCATAGGAAAAGTTGCTTTGTCTCAACTTTGTCAGGAGACAAAAACGTGGGGAGTTGGCCTCTTTGAAGCCGCTGTTGCAGCTTCATGTATTTTTATTGCAGCAATTGCGACTTTAATTTTTTTTTCTTTTTTTTCTTTTTCTGGGATTTTTTGAGATTTATAGGTTTAAAAAAAAAAAGGGTTTTTGAAGCCGCAATTGCGGCTACACCTAGTTTTTGAATTTTTTTTGAACCAGTCGTATTCCTGTCATTTTATTTTATTCAAACCATACATTTGCAAAAAACTCAAAAATGATACCCAAATCATAATTTTTGCAGTCTTTTTTATAAGGGATGAGATAATATAAGAGAAATATTAAAAGAAGATAATAAATATTAAGGGATGTAGTACTTGTTTTTAAGTACTGTTGGAACACACGCACACACACACACACACACACACACATATATAACATGCCATTTTTGATAATTTATTCTAGTTATTAAATTGAGGAAAGGATCATCTTTCTCAATTTCTTCATATCAGATTGATCTGAATCATCATCTTTTTCTGTGGAGGATGAGACTCTTTCTGTTGAAGAGGAGGCCTTATCCTGTTGCTGTTTGAGAGAGAGTCTAGTGATCTTGATTTTTAATCACTAACATCTTTTTCACTATTATTTTTTAATTCTTTTAATTCTTTTCTTAATTGAATTACGTCTTGTTTTAAGTCACTTATAGTAACACTCTTATCATCTTTTTTAGGTTCAAACCTATCAAAGATTTCTTTAAGATTATAAGAAGTTTTACTAGTTTTGGGTTGATGTTTATGCTCTAAGGTTTCTTTCAATTTGATTAAATATTCTTTACGTTTTTCAGGATCTTTTATCTCATCAATAAATTCAATGAGAATATCCTGTTCCTTAGTTAAAACATTGATACATTTACAATTTTCTTTAATATCAACTACTACAAAAAGATGCAAAGAAAACAGTAAATAGAAAACGGTTTTGGAAACCGTTTTAGAAAGAGATCAAAGAACACGGTTTTGAAAACCGTTTTAGTTTAGTAATATTTAACAACAGTTATTTTGTGACTGTCTTTGATGGGCATATTATTAAGACGGTTTTGGAAACCGTTTTAGAAAGAAACCAAAGAAAACGGTCTTTCTGTTTTCTCACATAAACTATAAAATATCATTTATATAAAATGTGAATGCTATTCTCATAGTTTGAACACTGAACCATGTGTTAAAATAATTAATTATGCTATTACATTTTTTGTTGGTGTTAAGTATTTAAAAGAAAATTAAAGTTAAAGTATCTTAGTTTTTTTACACTTATATATATGTATATATATATATATATATATATATATATATATATATATATGTATATGTATATATATATAGAGAGAGAGAGAGAGAGAGAAAGAGAGAGAGGTGCTGTTATAAGGTGCACTTGATGCAAGATGCATCAGGTGCCCTCCTCTACAGCCATCTGTGATTAAAATTTTTAAAAATTGACCGTTGGATTAGATACCCCTATAATGTATGTCATGTCTGCCAAAAATCACAATGATCCAACGGTTGGTTTATGAGAAAATTGCATGCTAAAAAACTATGACTTTTTTGTTCTTTAAAATGTTATCATTTTTTAGCAGTCAGTTTTCTTAGAAACCAACCGTTGGATCATTGTGATTTTTGGCAGACATGACATACATTATAGGGGTATCTAATCTAACGGTCAGTTTTTAAAAATATTCATCACAGGTGGCTGTAGAGGAGGTCACCTGATGCAAGATGCCAGGTGGCTGTAGAGGAGGTCACCTGATGCAAGATGCATCAGGTGCACCTGATATTAGCAAGTCTGTATATATATATATATATATAATACATTTATAAAATTTAATGTCCAATCGTTAACCAAATGATTCAACTGGTGACCCACACCCTTTGCCGCACTAGTCGGGTATGATAATTATGGCCGGGTATGATAATTATGGCCTTACGCATCATATATTGTTACTATAAACTGAGATCATAGTTATCAGAACCGGACAGGACATCGATCCGGACAAGAGGTCGGGTGGTCGGGTCACTGGTTCAACCATTGGGTCAACAGTCGGACCGCTTAATTATAAAATATATATTATTTTAAATATATTTGAGATTTTTACCAGTATATGAATGTAATAAGGTTATATTTTATAAATTGCATTATAATAATAACAAGTAAAGCATAGTCTAGTGGTAAAGGCTCTTATCCTCTTTCTTATAAAGAGGTTAGGAGTTCAAACCTCAAGGAATGCAACTTTCATTAAAAAAAATTGAATTATTCATTGACCGGTTTAACCAGTCAGACCAGCCGGTTCACACCGGTTCAAGGCGGTTCACTTCCTTATCTGGTCCAATAATCAACCCAGACCGGTTAGGAGTCCGGTTCACTAGTCCGATCAGCGGGGCCGGTCCATTTCTAACCATTTTTGTACGTGGCATATTTGAAAGCAGTTTTAAACCGTGTTCGTATGCATATAAATGAAAGCAGTCCAAAACCGTGTTCGAAGGGGTACTACCTTATGAAAACACACACCTTAAGGACGGTTCCAGAACCGTGTTCTAAAGGTTTTGAAAACGGTTTAAAACCGTTTTCGTAGGGATTTTTTTGTAGTAGTGATCTCCTTCAGATTCTTCAGGATTATCATCCTCTTCATCTGAAGAGAATATCTCATCAACTTGGAGTCCTTCTTCTTCTATATCAGATTCTTCTGGATATAGTAGAATACTCACACTGTTTTGAATAGTGACCTACTCGACCACATTTGAAACAAGCACCAGGTGACTTGTTAGTTTTATTGTTCGATTTACCAGATGATGGCTGAAGCCATTTATCCATAAAATTCTGACCCGGTTTTCTATGATTTTTTCTAGAATTTCTAGAACGATTCTGTGATGGTTTTCTGTAAAAGTTAGAAGTTGTATTACCAGTATTACTGGTAGTACGAGTTCTTTTTCTGGCCCTTTTTTCTTTTTTCTTTGCTCTTGTGGAGGAGTAAGAGATAAAGAAGAGAAACCAAATTGTTCGCAGAAAGAACCAAGTTCTTTCTTTCCTTCTATATTTTCTTTTTTCATTTGTTGTTTAAGTTTATAGTCAGTGCAAAGAGCAATGCCTTCAGCTTGTATCATACTGACTATGTTTCCATATGTTAAATTATCATATGAAATTGTTCCATTATTTTGATCTTTGAGTTTTGTTCTACTTTTTTCTGCAAACAGGTTTGGAAGACCTGCTATAAACTTCTCTTTCCAGAATGGTTGATTCCAATCATTTCTCATCATGACTTTGGTGAGAAAGATGTCTTTATACCATCTAAAATCTTGAAGTTTAGGACATTTTAAGTTTTCCAAAATGTCTGCAGTTTTATCCTTAATTTTAAATGGATCTCCTATAAAATGTTTAGTAATGGCGAAGATTAGGGTTGCAACTGCATCTTGTATATCTTCTCCATCTTCATTTTTAATAGAGATACCCAGTTGATCAGTTTTAATAGCAGTTAAAATTGAATCGCGTTCATTTTGTTTAAGATAGTTATCCCACCAACCCTTCAATTGACCAGTAAAACCAGCAATGAGTGCCTGGGCAATTGCATGGTCAGAAGTATCAGGAGACTTAGTCTTGTATGCTGTACAAACCTTTGTTATTTCCTGAAGAGTATTTATTATGTGATATTCAGTCATACCATCTATGTTCCATTCATAAATGGTTCCTCATTGATATGAAGCTTGTGTGAAAGATCCTCTTTATTCAAGAGCCATATCAAGAAATGAAGTTCTAGGATAGAAGTTTCTTAGAGGTTGAGCATGATGGATCTTATTAACTTCCATCTGTTTATCAGTTTCCTGATTTTTTAATGCCTCTAAGATTTCATCTATCTCAGATTCAGAGTCATCGGTTTTATTTATAACTGCAATAGTTTTCCCCCTAGAAGGTTCTGGAGTATCAGGGACATCTGTAGCTCCTAGAAACCTTTCTAAGACTTCATCAATGGATTTAAGTTTATCATCAATTATCTTGTAAATATCCCTTGATAATTCCTTATTATCTTTTTTAGGAATTTCATGGGGTTTAAATAGAGGAGTTTCATTTGTCTTTTTAGGAAGATGAACCTTTTTCTGAACTAAGTTTTCAACTCGGGTAAGTTGTTCACCTATAGTTACAAGATGTTGATTTGTAAAGGTATTTTGTTCGATAACCTTTGTTATATCTCTATTTTCAACAGTTTTCTTATAAGGAGAAGCTGTAACAGTATTTCCCCTTATAGGAATCTCAAATTGTTCCAAAGGTGGATGAACCGATTCTCTGGAAGTATTTGGAGATACCTGCCAAGTTTTAGTAGTTTTACTTAGAACATTTAGTTCACTTTTACTCTTATAAATTTCAAACCATTTAATGAAACATATATGAAATTTATGAGTATTCATAAAATTATAATAAAGATCTTGGATAAGTTGTCTCTCATCCTTATTATGAGTTTCGAAGAATTTTTTTCTAAGACTTTTATTAGCTTTGCTATAAAAATCTTTTCTTAAAAGTTCTTTATCAATTTCAAACTCTTTTTCTATTACTAAGAGTTGTGGATCGTTGACTTGAGAATATGTAGGAGACATATTCTCATCTTCTTCAGTTTTAACTTGATCTTGTTCTGAAGGGGTTATAGTATAATATGGTTGGGGAATATTTGAATTTCGGACTCCAGCTAAACTTGGAATTCTTTCTTCAAATATTCTAGTTGGTATAGAAGAACAAGAGCACCTTGCATCTTTTAAAGTTATTTTAGCTTCTGGAGGAAGTCTGAATGAACTTCTAGGTCTGAAGCTTATTCCAACACTTCCATCGCTATATTCTACCATTCTTCTTATTTTAGAAGTAGCAGTTTCAGGTTGTTCTGGTGGAGGAAGTACTTTGCGAAGTCTCCATTCCTCAGGGAATGTAAGTTCATTCCAAAGTATCTTCTTAGGTGTAATCACCTCTCCATGTTTTGCAGCATTAGTTTGAATTAAGAGAGTTTCACCCTTAGTATGAAAGTTTTTTTTCCTAGAAAGTATTATGATAGAGTGAGATCCTCTCTTAGCTTTAGTGTTATGGACTTGTACATTTAATGTGAGAACATCTAAGATATTCTCATCATTAAGACTTATACAATAGTTTGGAAAACAGTTAAAATAGACTGGTCCATCATGTAGTCCAGCCTCTACTCCTCCTAACATGGATTTATCAAAGTTTAGCATTCTACAATCTCTTAATGCCATGAGTATGGACATATTAAGACCTTCCCTTAATAAGGGTTTTGCTGCTATTTGGACTAATTCTATGTGTAGGAATTTAAAGTTTTGTGCTAGATAGCTTTTGGATTCTTTATCGAAAAGTTGGATAGTTTCAAAATCATTTTTGAGTTCAATAGTTCTTTCCTCAGTTTTGATATTTAAATCAGCGAAGTACTCAAACCCTGTGATAAATATCTGTTCTAGGAACTTTTGGAATTTTCCAGTTATTAAAGTTTACTTGATCATTATTAAAATTTGTTTCTTGTTTATTCACTATTTCTTTTTCTTTCTCCTTTCTGGAGGACGATGATGCCCTAGACAGAGTTCGTGAAAGGAAACTCATATCTTCTGGTTCCCTAGGTTTGCCTCACTCGGCGATCTAACCTAAGTCCTAAGGTCTGCCTCACTGCCCTAACGCCTGTCCATCGGCAAAGCGGGACTTACATCGGCGATCTGACACTAGGCCAGTCAACACATGCTTCCACTCACTCCCTATGGCTCTGATACCATTCGTTGCCCGGAAGTAGATAGAAATTAAAACAGTTAACAAGCAATAAGCAAATTAAAATAATAATAATAAAAACAGTTGATAAAAAGAAAATTCAAAAGTTTATATATTGATAAACCAGTAAAAACTTACAAAGAAATTATTACTGGAGAAGTTCTGAACAAATTCTAGAAGAGGGTTTATGAGTTGTGGGTGAGGCTTACAATCTTCAGAAGGGAAGGGCTGTAAGGACCTGCTCATCAAATGCATTCGACTCTCCTTATATAGGATGAGAAGAGACATTTCTTTACAAAGTTAATTATGAAGTCTCATGGGTACAGTTCTTTTTGTTGGTCACAAGGTCCGACTATTGATTTCCTTTTGACTTTTCTGACTGCTACAGTGCCAAATAGTACTTACTTTTTACTGTAGCAATTATTATTTTCTTGTTTTTGGTCGTCACACGTACCTGCTTTCGGCACCTGACAAGTTCTTATCACCGAGTGGAGACAAATCCACTTTCGGTGCCTTGGTTTTCATGATTCTGTATGGAGACAAATCCACTACCAGAATCATACAATAGTTCTACACTTCTTTGTATTCTGTAGGTTTGAATAGATCATCTTCATCATCCAAACCTAAGTCTGTCACAGAATCCGAAGAGTCTTCTGCTACAACTTCATCATTGTCTTCAAGTTCTGAAAGTGCTGATAATAATTGTTTCTTCAAATCTGCATTAGATGTTGAAGAAGAAGTTGCTAGTTGATGCATAATCTTATTTTTGTTTAGTAGAACCTTGGAAGCTTCTCCTAAGCTAGAGCTAGAGATTGCCGGATGCTGACTGAACCAAGTTCTGATTTCTTCTGGAAGGATATGGCTTGTATGTGAGCCATCCCACCATTTGACATGAAAAGTTCTTACCAAGGATGGAACATAATCACCTTCAAGGAGATCATATTTCCAACACATGGTCCATGCTAAACTAAAATGCCCGAAAAATAAGAACATTTTAGGATAGTTAAGTTGTTGGATAAGAGGACGAATTTTTTCCTGAAAGATCTGATATCCTTCTCGAATTAGAGGGGGAAAGATTTATGGTATTGGACCAAAATGATTCCACCAAGCTAGGAACCAATTTGGAACCTCAAGTTTAAAGTTCTTATCAAAGAAAAGCATCCATGTATGACGGAAACTTTTATTTTGAAAGTAATGAGTGTTAAACCAGGCCATCTGGTAATCAAAATAGTTATAGGAAGGAGGCTTAAAAGGTATAGAAAACTTTTTAGGCCTGTATAGTTCTTGACCCCATGCTGAAAGCAAGAGCACTTGAAGGATTCTACAAGTAGAATGAGTTATTTCACTTTTATCATTAACATCAAGATGATGTTTAAAAGCTGCTGATTTAGTATCCACCAAGATAAATTCATAAAATTTTTGAGTTTTATCAAATTCTGTGGTGTGATATTGAAATACTGGGGAAAAAAATTTCTTTGCAATTACTTGAGGACCCAGACCCTCAAATTCTTTCTCGCATGATGCGATGATCAATTGATTTTGTTTTTGAAAATATTTTGATTTAAAAGTTGGAGTGGGGTGAGAAACTTCCACTATTGCCTTTTGTTTTGAAGTGGTAACTTCAGCAAATGTTTGGGTTTTCACCAGTGCTGAAGAACCTGTTCTTGAGAAAGAGTTGCATACTGTTCTGGAGAATATTGTTTGCAAACTGCACTCTGTACAGCCCATCGTTCTGGTGTGCTCTGAGAACACAACTGGAGTTCTTCTTCATCAGCAATATCTGCCCATGATTTCTTCTACTTTCCCGCAATTGTGCGAGTATAATATTCTGTAGTTGTTGGTTGAACAATTGATTTCTGAGTTTGGGGTTTTGGTGGAGCAACTGGCTTGCCACCACCTCTTCCTCTAGGGGGCATCGATTCGATTTCCCTGAAGGAATTCTCTGGTTAGGAAGTCTGGAACAGAATTCGAGTCTCCCTTAATATATTCTATTTCAAAGTCGAAAATAGATAATATTGCTTGGCATCTGGCAAAAATATGTTTTGATGCCAAATTTTTTACATCTTTTTGTAAAACAGATTTAGTTGCTTGGCAATCAACGCGGACTAAAAACTTTTGATTTAAAATATCACTTTGAAATTTTGTAATGCATAAAATAATTGACAAAATTTCTTGTTTAATAGTTGAATAATTTTGTTGTGCTGGATTCCAAGTACCAGAATGGTACCGGACAATTTTTTCTTTGTCATCTTCTTTTTGTAAAAGAATTCCTCCAAACCCTATACCTGAGGCATCAGTCTGGACTATCTTAAAGGCTTTAGGGTTAGCTATGCTAAGACACTTAAGCCTAGGAGCTCGTTGCTTAATAGTTCTGATGATTCTGGTATGTTCCTCTGACCAGGTTTGGGGATCTTTTTTAAGCCTTTTTCTAAGAGGAGCACAAAGTTGACTCAGGTTTGGAAAGAAGTCTGAGATGTAATTCAAACATCCTAAAAACCTCTGAAGTTGGGTTTTTTCTTTGATTTCATCAGGAAACTTGTTGACGAAATCAATTGAGCGTTCTATGGGGAGAATAGTTCCATGATGGATATTATATCCTAGGAATCTAATCTTAGTTTTGAAAAGTTCTATTTTCTTGGCTGATAACACTAGTCCTTTATGTTTTATGATATGAAAGAAAATATTAAGATGTTTCCAATGTTGTTCTATGGAACTAGAAAACATTAATACATCATCAATATAAACAATTGTGAAGTTTATGTATGGTGTAAAAATATCATTCATAATATTCTGAAATTCTGATGGCGCGTTTTTAATCCAAAAGGCATTATATTCCATTCAAAGTGTCCAAAAGGAACTGTGAATGCCGTTTTGTACTTATCCTCTTCATGAGTCTGGATTTGCCAAAATCTTGATTTCATGTCAAATTTTGAGAATATTTTAGCGTTTGAAAGTCTTTGAATTAAATCTTGTTTGTAGAGAACCATTGATTTCATCTAGTTCTGCAGCCTTTTGAACATAGAAAGTTGCACAGCTCCAAGGAGACTTACTTGGCCTGATAAGTTTTTTCTTGAGGAGATCTTTAATTTCTTTAATATAATGTTTCAAAAGTTCTTCTTTCATTTGAATTGGCCTAGCCTTAGTTGGTATGTTAGTTTCTGAAAAATCTTTAATATAAGGAAGTTTCACAATATGTTTGTTTCTTTCCCAAAAAGCATTAGGATGATCAGAACAAACTTCTGATTCTAATTTTCTCTGAAAATAAACAATTTCTTGTTGAACTATTCTATGATTTAATTGTTCTTCAATTTTTCTGTGAGCAATTTCCTTTTTTAGGAAAAGTAATTGATTGGGCTTTCTTTCAATTACATTGAGCTCAGGAAAGATTGATAAAGTTTTTAAAAGGTTTAAATCTTTTAATTGTGGAGGGCTAATAAATTGAAAAACAATTTGTTTATTCATAAAATTAGCCTGTATTCCCTTATTATCAACCTGAAATGGTTGAATTAAGTTTAAGAAAGGAGTTCCTAAGATTACATTTTGTCCAATATCTTTGACAAGGATAAATGGCATCTTAAGACAAACTCCTCCATTGCACACATGTGCATTGGTAAGTTTATAACTAATTTGAAGTTTATTACCATTAGCAGTGCTTAATCTTTCTTTTGTAGTATCAAAATATTTGATAGGAACAAGTCCTTCTTGGATACAATTGAGATCTGCACCATAGTCGATTAAGGCTATGGTATCTATTTCATATTCCTTATTAATTATGATAGTTAAAACTTCTAATATCAGGTGCACCTGATACTTCTTGCATCAGGTGTATCAGGTGCCCTCTTGTAGAGCCACTTGCGATGAAAATTTTGAAAAATTGACTGTTGGATTAGATACCCATGTATGTTATGTCTGCTAAAAATCATAATGATCCAATGGTTGGTTTTTGAAAAATATAACTTTGAAAAGTTATGACTTTTTTTATTTTTTAAAATGTTATCATTTTTTAGCAGTCAGTTTTATCATAAACCAACCGTTGGATCACTGTGATTAGCAGGCATGACATACATTATAAGGGTATCTAATCCAACGGTTAGTTTTCGAAAATTTATAGTGCAAGTGGCTCTACAAGAGGGCACCTAATACAAGATGCATCAGGTGCCCCTAACCATAGCACCTCTGTATATATATATATATTGCCTCTATAATATATCATAGATAGATATTACTTCAAATAATATTTTTGTACACTGTTGTAAAAAGTGAAGAACGGCATGATTGAGACACGGACTAGGTCGTTTTTTTTTAAGACAATTTGCTACTGCAGAGTATATCCGATACAGTAGTTCACTAGCACGCCGCCTTTAGGATACAACAGTCCAGCTACTCCTTGTCATGTTCTCAAAGTCTGCATAACTATAAGAAGATGGAAGTTTCACACAACACCTTACTTTGCCCAATAAACTCATAAAAAATAAACTTAAGAATAAGTATAAAAGACTCATAGAGGAAAAAAAAGAGAGGATGGATGACTTTATATGAGTGTGTCAAATAACTAGGAATGACCCTCTACATATAGGTGTAGAAATTATAACTCATGAGATGGAATTAATATTAACTCATAATATCAAATGGGGATTATGTAGGTTACATAAAAAATTTGACCAACAATTGGAACTCATGCTATTTCATTATTTTTTTTTATTAAAATATCCAACAATCCCCTACTTATTTATTTTAATAAAAATTTCAATAAAATAAATTGAGCAACTTTAGGCAAAGTTGGAAAAACATGTACAATAAAGGTAGTATTGCCTTTAAACCTTCACTTAGTATTTATGTAAATCTAGTATTAAAGTCAAAGTGGACTAAACTTTTAAATTTATTAAGACTGTTGGAGGATATTAGAATTACGTCACACACATATTATTCAAGATGTCCTTATCCAAGCTTCATATGCCACCACATCATGGCCATGTGTTTTATCCCGGTTTCTATAAGGGTTTTAGAAAATTAGCTCAATTCTCATAGGAAGCGATCTCACTTCCACACTTATATAGGTGCGTCTATCAAGAATGCTCTCATAACTATAACATCTCACTATAGAACTCATTAAGAGATTAAAACAATCTCAACCTCTAAATCGTTACAGGATGACATACAATACACCATAGAGATGGACTGTTAGTCTTGTAAAACTTTTATTGTGTATGTCCATTCAAATCATTCTATGATTTGTTTTCCCTTGGACCTAGTTCTTAGAATCTCTAGTTCTTAGATAGGGTATCCTTATAAGCGATTTAATTTTCTTTGTGCTTAAGTCCCATCCTCCTCGTTGTATTCCAGATCTTTTATCACTACTTTATCTCACATAATCAATATTTAGAACACTTTGCTTAAATATAGTAATTGTGTTTTTAAGATCTAAATTAGTTATGTACTTTACCAATTGCAGCAGTACTATTATAATATATTAACACTTTGATATAGCTCAAAAAATAAATTTCATAACCAATCAACTAGCTTGTTCACCGACTAATAAGTGGTAGACATAAAATCACCAAATTAAAATTTCAATTATCATCACTATACCTTCAAGTACAATGCATATCTTATTTACAAATTAATAACAAACACTCTAACATCTTATAGAGAAGAAATTAAATAGTCATCTCTGATAATTCCAACGCATCTCTAATCATCTTGGGTAATTCCAAGGCAATAAATCATAATTTGCATTTTCATAAATGTACATTGCTATTGACAACATAATAGAGAAATCTATAAGCATGTGTAATGCTAATGAATTTAACCGCATATAAGCAATATTCAATAAATTGCATAAATAAAACATATATGTTAGCAACATGTGAATATTTATTAAAATATTTCTAATAATATCCATCAAATATTAGTGAGTCTAATGTAAACCCCACTATTAATAATAATCCCATTATTTAACAATCAATTATATAGCAAATAATTCCATTAAATTATAACCGAATTCCACCGGTCAAATAATTAATAATTTAATAGCTATAAAATTAATTGTAAAAAATTACAAATTTGATGATATCAATATAACTCCTTCTACCATTTAAATTCATTCACTTCAAATTTTTAAGTCAATAAATGTCAATCAATTTATACCATTACTCCGAATGTGGGAAATAATTTTTTTTTTTTTTAAATCAAACATAACTCCCGCATTAAATAAATAATAAATCACATATCATCAAAATTGTTATCAAAACATTAATTCCAATAATAAACATTACTAACCAAATAAATCCTCAAAATTTCTTGCATACGAATAATCAATTTTTATGAATCCATGAGTTTAAATTTACTACACACTTGTGCATTAGCAAGAAATTTTTAATATATATATATATATATATATATATGTTTGCATGCAAAGAAAGTGAAAGGATGTCATATCCCACTTCATTTCATTTATCATAGATGTTGTGGCAAACAGTTATTGCTGTTGTGTCTTAAAGCTAGGCATACAAACAAGCCAAAGTTATGATCTAAATTTTCAAGTCATAAAAATATTCTTTTTGCATTTAAAGACTCAATCCATTATTCAAAATGAATTCATAAAAAAATAGTCATTATTATAGAATGTTTGAATCAACACCAAAAGAAATAATTATAATAAAAATTTCAATGACATCACATTTTAAAATTCTAAAATCACTTAGCCTGCATTTCTTATTAAAACAAGCTCTCTACTCAAATATTATAGCAGGGAGCAGATCAGTATAATAGCTTCACAAGACAACATGCAACCTAAGAGAGTTGGACTCTCACCCAACAATGTCAATCACTGATTATGTCATTGGACATGCAGTCAAATTGATCATAAGTTAAAATTTTCCCACCCAAAACATCATTTGTGTCAACCGATCGATCAAACTCAACTAATTAGGATAGCTTATAATGGTCCTACCATCACTAATTTACTCATAGCCAATTTGAAATTATCTTTTTAACAACATTCTTTGCAAATATGAAAAAAAAAAAGAAAAAAGAAAAAAAAAGAAAAGGTTTTAAGTAGTAATCTATAATTGGAATGTAATATTAGTGTCCAAAAGCAGAAACAATGTTTGGTGTGCTTTATCTAATGATCAAATCAACTTTTCCAAAACATTACATTTCATTACAAACCTTTTATCTATCTATAATATAAAGAGCAATGTGGCGGTCATAGAATTCTTTCCCTTCTTGATTCTCTTCTCTCCTTAATTCAGTCTATTTTTTTTTTTGTTTTGTTTTTGTTTTAGAAAGAAGTATTATTGAAAAACAAAAGAAAACTCAAGCACCAGAGTACATCAGATCATCCTCCAGACTTGGTTTAAGACAATTAGGAGGGTGATCTTTCCATGAAAAAGAAAACAAATTTCGCAATGGAATCAGCGACCTTATTGCAGGATCTCGGGACTGAAACTAGCTTAATGTCCTGAAATATATTGCTCCATCAAGTGCTTGCAATCACCACGCAAAACATCCAGCTCTTGCCTCATATCCAGTTTCACCAACACATAATCGTACACAACCTTAGCATCACCCTCTACAACCAAAGAAGATCTAGAGCAGTTTGCAACCCATCTCGAAGTGCATACGCCTCTACCATGAAAGCATTAGGCAACTCACCATGTGGAATGCAAAACTAGCTACACAACAACCTTTGTCATCACGAATTATCATACCAATACCACCAGAACCAGATGCTAGCTTCTTGCCACGCCCCATCAATATTCATTTTCAGCAAAGAAGATGACGGAGGCTGCCATCGAATAATAGTGTTCGGAACAACCTGTGGAGGGATAAAACCACTGCTGCCACTACCACCACGTCCATTCAACGCATAACATGCCAACTCATACTCTATCGTATCTTGATTTGCTTTATTACTCACTTCCAAAAAGCCCAAATAAATTAAGAGACATTTAATTAGGGTGAAGTGGGTGCTTACAAGATGTTTTTTGGAACCTTCCCACGTCACAACCTAGTCCTGAATCCATCTCTGGTCATTGATCATGCTTTTCCAAAAATATGGAATTAATTTATTTTGGATAAAATAAAACATTTTTAATGGTTTCTTTATTCCTTAAAAATAAGGTGGCGACTCCTTGTCTTTTTTCAAAAATCCAATTCCGTTAATGCGGGTGTATCGAATTCCCCGATAGTTCACAGTTTTATGAAAAAATCTATTTCAAATACAATTTTTAGAGTTGTAAAAAAAGGACTTTTTGGATTTAGAATCCTTTTCAAAATATAATTTTATTTTATCAGAATATCAATTCCTTTCGAAATCGATTTCTTTTAAAATAAAACCTACTTTGAATATGATTCTTGTGGTAGACTTACATTTCAAATAGGATTTTCAAAATAAGAGTTATTTTCAAAATTAAATTCTTTGGATTGTCAAAAGATAAGCCTTTAGTTAAGGTTTTGCATGAATGTAGTTCCCTACAATAGGATGAGTGTTATGTTAGTTCAGACTACGTGGACTTTGAAGCTTACTAGGAAATTAGTAAGATACGTAGGCGCTGATAGAGCTCAAGTCCGCCCTAGGATACTAAGTGTCCTAAGTTATTAGGATTTTGTTTGATTTTCTTTTTATTATGTGTTTTAGTTAGTTAGGAGTTATGTGCATGTGCATGAGATTTTAAATAGCCAAAATAAATTAGTAGAACTTTAATTAGGATGAATTGGGTGCCTACAAGATATTTCTTGGAACTGTCCCACGTCATAACCTAGTTCCGGATCAATCTCTGAAATTACATCTAGGTTCATGTAGGAATATCTAGGCTTGCATATTTGTCATTTTAGTATGTTTTCATTGATTTCAAGCATGATTTTATGTGTTTAAGTTGTTGTCTAGAATTGCATTTTTACTTAGAAGCATGTTTAGGTTCACATTAACCCTAGTTCAGGTTAAATTTAGCCTCTAGATACGCATAGGTTAAGTGTAGGTTAGAAACCATAGGTTAGGAGACGTTAATTTCCTACCTCCTTAAGACTCTTTTATTGTAACTTTTATTGTAAGAATTACAATCATGCTAAAGTTTTCAATTTAATTAGGATTCTAGTCTTGAAAACTTCTTTTCAAAACAAAGTTATATTTTCCAACTAATAGTTGTTTTCAAAATCAAATTCCTTTTTAAATAAAGAGCCATATGTCAAATAAAATATTTCAAGGATAAGAATTTTATTTCTAACCAAATTGTTTCAAAAAGATATGCCTTTTATATAAGGTTTTGCATGAATGTAGTTCCCTACAATAGGATGAGTCTTATGTTAATTCGAACTACGTGGACTTTGAAACTCATTCGGAAACTAGTAAGATACGTAGGCACTAATAGAGCTCAAGTCCGCCCTAGGATACTATGTGTCCTATGTTTTTAGGATTTTATTTGATTTGATTTTTATTATTTGTTTTAGTTAGCTAGGAGATATACATGGATAAGATTTTAAATAGCCCAAGAAAAATAAGAGACCTTTAATTAGTGAGAGGTGAATGCCTACAATATTGTGTTCTTGGAACCTTCCCATGTTATAACCTAGCCCCAATCCATCTCTGATTCGTTGAATTTGCTTTTTCATGGAGTTGTTTTGTTTGTAATAAAATAAAATATTTTTTATGATTTCCTTATTCCATAAAAATAAGGTGGCGACTTATTTCTTTTCGAAAACCCAATTCTGATGTGGGTCTCAAATTTTGATGGTTCACACATATGTTCGTAAAATAGGGTAGGGGTAGGTAATGAAATGTTGGGGAGTAGGTTTAGCAAAAGAGGAAATAGTTATATCATCAATAAAAAAAGAAGTTTCCATAAAGTGGGATTCTCATTGTTGGAAAGGGTCTCTTGTAGCAATTAATCAATGTTGCTGCTAAAATTTTACATATTTATGGTAAGATGAAGGAAATGTAGCATATTTATGGATTTATGGGCGTCCCAACAGCAGATGATAAGATGGACTGCTGTCAATAATGCCAAATGTAAAGTTATCTTGCAGAATACCCACTTGGATGTTTACAATTACAGTGCCCAAAGACCTTTGGATCATTTTGCCAACGCCTTGAATAGTAGTAGTATTTTCTCGTTGGATTTTTCCTTTAATAATTTCGATCACTTCCAACATAGAAGATGGAAGAACATTAATGGAAGATCCCATATTGACTAAAGCTCGAGGAATTAAGACTTCATTTGCAACCACTTGCAAATAAAGAGGTTTATTATGCAATTAGGGTCGTCCCATAATATCTTCATAACAGAAGGCAATAAGTCTAGCTTGCTCAGGTAACCAATTATCTACCTTAATCACCTCAGATTTTGTTACTAGAAGCTGTTGCAATTGTTGTTGGATCTCTTTCAATAAAACTTATTCCTTATTTTCCTGTGGCTACAAAGTTTTCTTGCGGCTACAAAGCCTTTTCTATAAACAAGATATAATCTTCTCCACAATCTATGTCCGCTTCAGCCAGGGCCATTTATAAAGCCACCCTGGTGTGGACACCCCATTTTTGACTTATAGAATGTAAGTCATTATTTCATAACATATTGGTCGAGAATGACTAAGCAATTTTGGAGGATTGAGCCTCAAAACCCTAGTTTCCCAAAATACCATTTTTCCTTAAGTAGATAGAGGCTATTATCCCATATAGGTTTTTGAGTCAGAATTGAGTGATTCCTTTTGAATTAGGTTTTTAGAGAGTCTAGAAATATCCACGTCAAATTTCATATCATTCCGATCGAAGCTTGATAGGTAATAAGAACATTTACGACATGCAGAATTGTCTTTTTTCTCGTATAATTTTCGAATGACCTCTGAATTTGTTATGGTTTGTTTCATTGAGTTTGTATGGATGTAAAGATTCTAGATAGATGATTGGTTCAAGCATGATATGGTTTGAGTGCGATTTGACTCATGATGGTTCATAGTGGTCAATTGACCATCTTTAGGGTTTTGACCTAATTTGACCATGGCCAGCCCATTTTTCAAAAATTAATGTTTTCAAAATGATTTTTAAAACATTTTTTATGAAGTGTTTAATTTAAAACCAATCGGTTTGTCAATTTCAAAACCCTAATTTGAGTTGAAATAACTCATAACGGCTAAACCGGCTTGGTTAACTCAAACCTTTGACTTTGGTCAATGATTTTTGAACCCAAAACTTTCCAGAAACATAGGGGATTAAGTCTGAACGTTTTGGCTTTTGAATCATCGAATTTGGACCTTAAAATGGGAAAGATACACCCAAAACAAGTTGAAGAGTCCCAAAAATCTCGAAATTCTTCAAACCTGGGCAAAATTTGGGAGAACTCTCTGATGGCGGTCCTAAGCTGGACGGCTGGCCGTCCAAGCCCTGGATGGTTACCTTATGGGTTTTCCTAGTTTGACACAATTTCAACTCTTTTTTATTTTAGAGTATTTTCTCCGAGTTTTTTCATATTTTTTGACTTAATCTGATTACTAGGACTATTGGGAGACGCAATATGAGCATATCAAATTAAATCTTGGTCATTCATGCTTGAGCAAAAAATATATAAATAGGACCATTAGCTTAGGGTTTTAAAAGAGGAAAAATTGTAGAGAACTTTTGGAGGCTTGCTTGAGGAAACTAAAGGAAGAATTCCAGCAACTTTGAAAGGTAATTTTCTTCTTCTCTTCTTCTATTTTAATTATTAGAAGCATGCTAGGGTTTTCTTTTAGTGTCTTTTTATTTCTCATCTTCTACCTTTCTTTTATTTAAGTAGAAGTATAATGTTTTCTTCTAGTAGCATACTAGCTTGGATTTCTCTTCTTCTTCTTGTGTTCTTGAAAGATAGTTAGAATTAGGGTTAACATAATAGAATGCATGTTGGGGTTTGCATATAGTATGCATATTAGGGTTTGCATGGTAATGCAAGATAGGATTTATTATTTTATGTGATTAGTATGCATATTAGAATTATTTCATGCTAGTAAGCATGTGATTTCATGTGAATGCATGTTAGCATGTTAGAAATCATGATAGGATTTCTTATTTAATGTTTAGAATAGTATGTATGAATAGGGTTTATTTTAACATGATAGAAATAGGTTTTATTTTCTGTTTTTAACATGCATGTTAGTAGTTGCTTTGTTTAAAGTCAATAAGCATAGTTAGAAATTAAGGTTTTTGATCTATGCTTATGTTTGGAATATTAAAGTTAATATGAGATGATTAAATGCATGGTTAGATATACAATTGTGGACGAGGGAGCTTTGCACAATGTAAGTTTCTTCCCTTGTGTTTATTGAAATTGGTTGTTTAATATAAACTTGTGGACGAGGGAGCTTTGCATGAGGTGAGTCTCTTCCCTTGTGTTTATTATTTGATGTTACTTTATTTTTTAAAATATATGCATATTCATAGCTTGCATTGTAGCTTAATTTTGAGACCTTTAAGGTCATTTTTTTGTATATTTTCTTACATAGTTTGCATATTAACATGTAGGATTGTCTTAGTTGGCAATTTTTTTTTAGGATTTTTAGGATAATTAGCATATTTAAAACATGCATTTAAGTACATTTAATATTCTGGACAAAATATTAAATGGCTTAAAAACATGGTTTAAATCCATTTTTAGGCCATTTTAACATATAAATTGCACTCTAGGTCTCTTAGAAGTGATTAGGGTAGAATTTGTTTTTTGCATGCATTAGCATATTTAATTTTCATGTTTTCATATAATGTAGTTGCTATCCAAAATTGGATATGATATAAACTTAGGAGCATGCTTAGGTTCACTTTAACCCTAGTTTTAGGTTGGGTTAGCTAGATACAAATAGGATTAAGTTTAGTTCAAAAACCCTCAGTATCTAACCTCCATATGAGTCTTTTATTGTAAGAATTACAATAATGATCAATTCCTTTAATTCAATTAGAGTTCTAGTCTTGGAGACATCTTTTTCAAATAAAATTATTTTCAAAACAAGATTTGGTTAAAAGTATTTTCATTCAAATAAAATTTTGTTTCAAGTGTTTTTATCAAAATCAAACTCTTTAAAAAATAGTTGTTTTTATCAAATTGAACTTTTTGAAAGAGTTGTTTTCAAAATCAAATACTTTTTGGATTAGAATCCTATTTTCAATAAAAGATATCTTTTGAAATAAAAAGTTTTACAACAAAACAAAGTCTCTCTAGAATAGAGTTCTAAATGAGTTGGATTTTTGAAACATAAGCCTTTAGATAAGGATTTGCATGAATGTAGTTCCCTACAATAGGATAGTCCTATGTAAGTTCGAACTACGTGGACTTTGAATCTTACTAGGAAACTAGTAAAATACGTAGGCGTTTATAGATCTCAAGTCCGCCCTAAGATACTAAGTGTCCTAGGTTTTTATGATTTTGTTTGATTTTTATTTCATTATTTGTTTTAGTTAGTAAGAGTTATGTGCATAAGAATTTAAATAGCCCAAGTAAACTAAGAGACCTTTAATTAGGGTGAAGTGGGCGCCTACAAGATGTTTCTTGGAACCTTCCCACGACATAACCTAGTCCCGAATCCATCTTTAGTCGTTGATCATGTCTTTCTAAAAATACGGAGTTGTTTTGTTTTGATTAAAATAAAACATTTTGTTAGCCTTATGGCTTTCATCCATATTTGTTAAATGATTTTGATGATAACAAACATTGTGTTTTGATATCTCATGTGCATATGAATACATTATTGTATTGCACATGATAATATTGTTGTATTACATATGAATATATTGATAAATTGCATATGAATATTTTGTTGTTCATCTATGTTCATTCATGATTATTGCCAAACCTTTTTGAATGAATGTTTATTGTTTGACAATGTCATATTTGTTATTTGATTATCATTTCATATTTATTGAATGTTTGTTTGGCTAACCTTGTTGATTGATTGACATTATCTTATAGTTCTTGTATATCCATTTTGGTATATGTGTTTATAAGAACATGATTCAAGTTGTCAATGAAGAAGGCTCAAGCCATCATGAAGATAAAGCTCATGTACTACATCAAACCTTATATGAATATGAATATGTTGTATATTCACTAAGGACCATGAAGAGAGCCATTGCATTGATGCAATCCAAATGAAGCCAAGCACTTGCCTAGCACAAGTCAATCACAAGACTTGAAGAACCTTTGTGAAGACTTTAAGTTCTTTCTTGTGTGAGAGTTTAGGATTTATATGTAAATCTCTCTATTAGGATGAACTCTCTTGGCTCAATTGACAATGACTTAAATACCATAAGTTTTAACTTGGAAAATCACATTTTGGTCACAAAATTGATTCAAACTCATAATGGACTTTATGGACTCAAAAGACAAAATGTTTTATACTTATTATTTTGGCCTAAACATATTTGGAAAACTTTTTAAACTTGCCCAAAGATGTTTTGGAACACTTAGATAACTTGTTCTAGTGCTATTAGTTGATTTGGACTTGAGAAATCTCAATTATTAGCTTTGCAACATTTCTAGTTGACTAATATAGTCATTCTAGTCGACTAAGAATGAAGACAATAGCTTGTTTTGAGAAAATCCTTTCCTAGTCCACTAATGCCCTTTGTCTAGTGGACTAACAGTCTCCTAGTCGACTAATCACCATTCGATTTTATGAATGGTATGTGGAGCATAACTCAACTAATAGTGCACAACACACCAGTGGGGGTGAGCCATCGAAAGTGGTGAATGTTGACGAGGAGGATGATGTGAGGACAATGTTCACTTCCCAATTCAAGAAGCACTTAATTGAAAAAAAAAAGTTTGTGTTCCAAGTCAGAATTGGAGAGATACTTGTTGGAGAGTTGTGTGGATGATAGTCCTAATTCCAATTTTGATATCTTGAATTGGTGGAGGACTAATTCCTCTAAGTTTTGTATTCTCTCATTAGTTGCACGGGATGTTTTAGCAATTCAAGTATCTACAGTTGCATCTAAGTCAGCATTTAGCACAGGAGGGCGTGTTCTCGATCCATTTTGAAGTTCTATGTCTCCACAAATAGTGGAGGCCCTCATTTGTTGTCAAAATTGGTTGCGCAATTCATCAACTCCTATAAGTATTCGAGATGTTTTAGATGAGGTGGAAGAATATGAGAAGCTTGAGTTGGGTAATCAAACTTACAACTTGTTTATTTTCTTTATTTTTTTCTTATTGCATTTTAGTATAACTAATCTTTTGTATTCTTATTCCCTCCTAGATATAAGTTTGGTGACAATTTCTGATGCTTGAATAGAATGGCGGTTGTGGCAAAGTGATGGTAAGTTATGCTACAAGTATGCTAACAAGTATACTTTTCTTTTTTATCATGTTTGTATGAGTGGCTTAATTATGGATAGTTTTATGATTTCTAATTCCTCTCTCTTGTTTCTTGCAGTTTTGAGAAACTTTTTACCAAGATTGGACTCATTGGTGCTATAGTGCTTTGCTTCAGTTGTTGGTGGCATTTTGAGTTTTTGTAGTGCTTTACTTCAGTTGAGAAACTTTTTGTAGGCTTGTAGCCTTTGAAGTTTGAACACTTTCTTTTCTTTATTGTTATTATTTCCCTGTGTTTGGTTACTTGGATAGTATGAATCACTTTTCATGTGCGGTTAGTAAGGACACTTGAATGCTTATCTTATTTTTCATGTATGGTTATTATAGACAGTTGGGCACTTAAATGCATTTTTAGTTGGACAAATTGTGTAAAAGTGCAATATTTATATTTAGTTGTACTTATCTTATTATCTTAAGAGGGACTTTTAATGAAGCACTCAACCTTAGCAAGATCAAGAAGGTAAGGAATACAAGTATGGTCAAGACAATCTAATATTTTTATATACCTTAATTTACTTATCTTATGAGTTACTTTGCATTATCTTTTCTATAGCTTTAATTTTTTTTTGTTTTTTGTTTTTTTATTTTTTATTATGGAATGTTGGATAAGAAATAACTCTTCATTATTTTTATACAGGTTTAATTATCTTATTGGTGACTTTTGGAGTTTTGGTGGACACTAGTTGGGACTTGGGAAGCAAAACTCAAAATATTGGCAACACCCACCAGGTTAGGAGTTTCTCATATTTTTATATAGTTTTACTTGAATTATGAATGACTTTGCATAGTTTTACTATAATGTTGAGATGTATTTTTTTATAGTTTTACTTGAATTATGAGTGACTTTGCATAGTTTTTTTATTAAGAATTGTTGGAAACATAACCTAGAAAAATATTACTATTGAGGATTATTTTTTATAGTTCAAGATCTTTACTTGTGACTTTTAGTAGGTACAAGTTAGGAAACATAACCTAGAAAAACATGGTTAATATTTTACGAAGTTAGAATCCCTAAAAGTATTACTATTTTTTTTTTTTAGATTAAGAGCCCGTTCAACCCGTTCAAACTGCTCAAACCGTGTGGTTTTGGGTTGGCTTGGGTTGGCCTTTTCAATGGGTTGGCTTGGGTTGGCATTTTAGTGGGCCGTTATAATTGGGTTGGCTCATTTTATGCTTCCAAACCGGCCAACCCGGACCGTTTACACCCCTATCCAAAGTTGAAGACTTAAACAAAATTGTTTACAAGTTCACAAGTGGAAAAGAAAATTTTGAAAGGTTACTTGGAGAACAAAGATTGAGGCTAAACAAAGAAGGATTGGGTTATATTTCAAACACCAATTCTAAAAAGTCTTCACTCTATCTAGACTTCTTTATTAAAGCTTCATTGAGAGTAAACTCCAAGAAACCAAAATCAAAACCTCATTCTCACTCTCATGTTATAAAACAAAATTCAAATGCTATTTGTCACCATTGTGAGAGAAAATGACATGTCACATTCAAATGTCCATTTAGATGTAGAAAAGGACTTGGCAAAATGGTAGCTTGGGTTAGAAAGGAACCCTCATCCAAGAAATCATTTGAGCCAAAGACTATTACTACTGGTAAGCTTGAAAGATTGAGAATCCTAACCTTATAGGACCCAAAAGATTTGGGTACCAATAGTTCTATTATATCTTCCTTGTAGGTATGCTTGAAATCCAATCACAAAAATGATCAATGGTATTTGGATAGTGGTTGCTCAAGGCATATGACCGGAGATAAAGCCAAGTTCATCTCCCTTACTCTTAAGGATGGTGGCTATGTTACTTTTGGTGATGATAGTAAAGGTAAAATTATTGGTAAAGGTAAGATTGGTAATTGATAATGTATTGTTTGTTAGTGATTTGAAGCATAACTTGCTTAGCATTAGTCAACTATGTGATAATGGCTATTATGTGAATTTTACCTCTAATTCTTGTAATGTTTTGGATAAAAACAAAATCAATATCCTTGTTGCAAATAGAATTAGAAATGTTTATATCACTTGTTTTGAAGAATTAACATCTCAAGATGTAACATGTCTTTCCACTTTACAAGAAACAAATTGGCTATGGCATAGAAGGCTTGGGCATGCTAATATGAATTTACTTAAAAAGCTTTCTAGAAATGATCTTGTTGTAGGCTTGCCCAAAGCTAATTTTTCAAAAGATAAAATTTTTGATGCATGACAATTTGGAAAACAAATCAAAACTAGTTTTAAAACCAAAGCGCATATCTCTGCATCTAAGCCATTGGAATTGTTACATCTAGATTTATTTGGACCAAATGATGTAGAAAGTCTTGGTGGTAAACTCTATACCTTTGTCTTAGTTGATGATTATTCAAGATATACATGGGTTTTATTTCTTGCTCACAAGAGTGACACATGTAGCGAATTTATTAAACTTTGTAAAAGAATTGAAAAAGAACAAGGTCACTCTATCATTAGTGTGAGAAGTGATAGAGGTAGAGAGTTTAAGAACCAAGACATCGAAAACTTTTGTGATGCACAAGGATACTCACATAATTTTTCAGCCCCAAAAACTCCACAACATAATGGAGTGGTTGAAAGGAAGAATCGTTCATTACAAGAGATGGGTAGAACCATGCTCAATGAACATAAACTTCCTAGAACCTTTTATGTGGAAGCGGTTAACACCGCTTGCTATGTGGGAAATAGAGTGGTTATTAGACCTATTCTAGCCAAAACACCTTATGAGATATAGAAGGGTCGAAAACCAAACATTGGTTACTTCAAAGTTTTTGGATCCAAATGTTTTATTTTGAATGATAAAGATTATCTTGCTAAATTTGAATCTAAAATCGATGTGGGCATCTTTATTGGTTATTCAACCAAAAGTAAAGCATATTGTGTTTATAATAGACGTACTTTAACCGTGCAAGAATCTTTACATGTTGTATTTGATGAATCTAATCCATTTGCTCCTAAGAATGTTGTTGAAGATGATGAAAATAACAAAATGTTATCAAATGCTTATGAAGAGCTTGGCAAGCTCAACATTGGTGATTCTACTACAAGTGATGCACCCCGAGAGCAACCAAAGGAGAACCCTCAAATTGAAGAAGTTGAACCTTCAAATGAACCTCAAGAGTTGCCAAAAGGTTGGAGATTTGTGAGCAATCATCCATTTGATCAAATAATTGGTGATCTTTCATGCAAGGTGAGTATTCGTTTTAGTCTTAGAGATGGTTGTAGCCACATTGCTTTTGTTTCACAAATTGAGGCAAAAAATTTTAATGAGGCCGAAAATAATGATAGTTGGATTATAGCCATGCAAGAAGAACTAAATCAATTTGAAAAAAACCAAGTGTGGGAACTTGTACATAAACCTAATGACTATTCCATCATTGGAACTAAATGGATTTTTCAAAACAAAAAAGGTTGAAGATTGTAATGTAATTAGGAATAAGGCAAGACTTGTTGCATAAGGCTATAATCAACAAGAAGGCATTGATTATGATGAAACATATGCACCGATTGCTAGGCTTGAAGTCATTCGCATACTCCTTGCTTTTACTGGTTTTAAGAATTTTAAATTGTATCAAATGGATGTGAAAAGTGCATTTTTAAATGGTTATATTTTGGATGAAGTTTATGTTAAACAACCTCCCGGTTTTGAAAGTAACTCTTTTCCCAATCATGTATACAAACTTTCAAACGCATTTTATGACTTAAAACAAGCACCAAGAGCATGGTATGAAAGGTTGATTGGATTTTTGCTAAATAATGGTTTCATTAGAGGCAAAATTGACACTACACTTTTCTTAAAGATTAAAGATAGTGATATGTGTTGGCCCAAAATATACTCTAGAGGGGGGTGAATAGAGTATAGGCAAATAAAAATCTTTCAAAAATGGGATACTATAAAAATTTTGAACTAGGATAAATAAGAACGCGATTTCAGATTTGACAATAACTCAATAAAACAAGTAACAAAAATAAGAGATTGAGTTAGAGAAGCAAATACAACGATTTAACGTGGTTTGGTCTCCGCCTACATCTACGCCTCAAGAACTCCGTCGAAAGGTTTAATCCACTATGTAATCTCTTTCAAGGTGGAGAAACCTTTACACTTGCCTTCTTTCAAGGTGGAAGACAACTCACCTACAAGAGTTTTCACAAAACCCTTACAACTCACAATACAAGATGATTGAATAGAGAGTTTTACAAAGAATGCTTCAACAAGCTGATTTGTAATAAATACAAGAGCACTAATAACTTCTTAAATGATCAATGAATATAGCTCAATAGACTAATAACTTCTTAAATGATCAATGAATATAGCTCAATAGATTTGTCAAAGAGAAGTGAGAGTAATGAATGCTTAAGAGTAATGAATATCAAGACAAAATAAGAGAGATTAACTAGGTAAGCAATAAATGAGAGACAAGCCACCTTATATAGAGAACTAGGGCCAAAATGGCCGTTTGAAACCCTTGGAGTCTGATTGGAGAAGATGGGGGTGGTTGGGACTCATTTAATGCTTGATTAGCTATAAAGAAAAAGAGCCGTTTTGAAGTTGCAGAGCCATTAGTCGACTAGGACAAGGTGGTTAGTCGACTAACAAGTCATTTTTCAAAAGGTTTTGGCTTCCCGGGCGCTTTAGTCGACTAGGCACTAAGGGTTAGTCAACTATCTAAGCAAAACTCAGTTGGAACATTTTCTGGGTTTGTTAGTCGACTAGGCACAGAGGTGTCAGTCGACTACCAACTTAAAATCATTTTGGAAAATTTCTCCGGGATCGATTAGTCGACTAGCTAAGGGTCATTAGTCGACTAGTAAATTTGCAACTCAAACATGGCTACTGACCTTCCATTAGTCGACTAGCAAAGAGGGGTTAGTCGACTAGACCAGGGTGCTTAGTCGACTAACTTAAAATTTCTCAAAACACTGCCTCTGTACTTCACTTAGTCGACTAGGACTAAAGGGTTAGTCGACTAGGGAAGTTGCAATGTCAATATTTCGAAATTCTTAAGTCAAAATAGACATAAAACACTTGGGCAAGTTAACTAAGTGTTCCAAAACATTTTCGGGCAATTTTGAAAACATTTCAAGCATAAATGCTAATGCACAACGAGATAGAAAAAGTTTTCTCTTGAGCTATGCAACATTGAACATGTGATAACCCAAAAATTTTAAAATGATTATTTATGTATTTTAAACTTAAGTCTAGGGTATTTTGTAAATTAAGAAATCCCATATTTAAAAATCTTACAAAAGTTGGGGGCAATTTTGAACTTTTGTATAAGCTTAAGGGCATCCCATAAATTTAAGAAATTTAATTTTTATAAATTGCACAAGAATCCCTTTCTATTCCTTTATATACCCAAATCAGACTGTTTAGTTTTCATTTCTTGCTTTAATTTTGAGAGAAGATTACAGAGAGAGAAAGAGTGAACCTAGAGAGCTGTCGAGAGGGAGAAGAGTGGGGTGGTCACTGGACCTCTGCCGGAATCTCCACAGGATTTCTGCATTTTTGTCATAACAAGGTAAGTTCCTCGCATGCATGAGTGGATTTCTACTCTTCTCCCTTCATATTTTCGGATCTGTGGGGGTGTTGAGCCAATAATTTCATGCAAGATCATTTCCCTTTTTCATTTATCCTTTGCATTTCTGATCTAAGGGAGTTCACTGGTCTTGGTCGGTTCTTGATTTTAAACATGCATGCAAGTGACTTCACGGGATTTCTTTTAAATCTTGATATGCATTTTTTTCAAAACTCCTGTATTTGCCGTTTAGATGACTGCATGTTGATTTAAAATAAGTTTGATTATGATTTTCTAAACTTTGATCTTTTAACCATGGTGAGTTTTATTTTATTTTTTTTTCTCTCAAATCATATTTTATACGGTGGATTTCATGATTTCCGGACATGCATGGGTTTGATTTCTTTGGTTTTGAGCCATGTATGGGTTTCATTTTGAATCTGGTGAGATTTATTTCAAGAAACAGATTTTAAACGAAAGTTCATATGCATTTGGGTCTTGCATTTGTCGGATCCATAACTGTGGTGGTGTACTTGAATCAAAATCCTACATGCATGGGGCTGATTTTAAGGTTTTGAAACTTAAAAAACTTTTTATATGGAACCCCTGTTTTTGGATATGCATTTCGGGGCTGTGTGTGTGCCAAATGCATGCAAATTTTTGTCTCATTTTGGGGTTGATGAGTAAATCAAACTATTTTGAATCTGCATGTCACAAATCATTTGTTGGGAAGGGTTATTTTTCGAGTTTCATGTAGGCTTACTGAGAGAGAAGGCTCACGGCAGCCATGGTTAGTGTGATTCAAGCTTTGGTTTTTCTTTAATTGATTTCAATGTTTGTTAAACTAACTACATGAGGAAATTACTTGAGTTTTACATGATTTAAAGAGGTTATTTTTAATTTTTGAAGGTCCGGACTGAAGCTCACTGTGAGCTCCGGCCATGGCAGTCCCAGCCATGGCACTCCAGCCGTGGCAGTCTTGTGGCATTCTTGGGGCTTTAATATATATATATATATATATATACACATATATAAACTACGATTTTAACCTTTTTGATTTATGGTTTTAATAAAACCATATAACCTTGTTTGCATTTGAATATTGTTATTATTTTTTTAGTGAGAAATGCGGTTGCAGGTTGGCTCCTCGTGAAGAAGATGACCATTGTGGTTATTTTCACGGCCAAATTACGATAATGCCCCTACCACTATAAATTTTGGCTATTTTGATAATTTTCTACTTCGAACTTCAAACCTTCATAACTTTTGCATATGAACTCTGATTTTCGCGTACTTTATATGTACGAAAAGCTTATGCAGTCTAGTTTTTAAATTTTATAGTTTTGAGGTCGAATTCTTTTTGGAGATAGAGTTATTTTGATAATACCAAAATTGCCCCTCGTGTGTGCACTTTGTCTTCTTTGGCCTATATCCTCAAATCCGCTTTGCGATTGGCCATGGAATTCAACCTGGGCAATTTGACACAGCTGAGGATATATTTCAAAATTTTTAGAGTCTTGAGTTTGACATTTTGGGGTTCTAAATCCTTAGGGTCGCGAGTGAGCAGTTCTGAGAATCATTTTGCTTTGCTTTTGAACTGTGAATGCTTATACTTTCTTTTGATCCTTCTTGCATGCATTGTTGATTGTTTATCAATGTTGGTTGGGTCCTTTGGAGGATCACTTGCATTGGGTGCATCAAGCATTGCATTGGGAGGCTCGTGGAGCCACAAGGGTTGGAAAACACAGCTATATTGAGGTAGGGATAAGTAACCCTTTACTGTTGGTAATGATATATCAAATTTACAACTGTTATGAGAACACTGTGTATTTCCAAACACATACTGAACTTTATGATTTAATAACGGTTGCGAACCTTACTCATTATTTTATTCTGTTATGAGAATGATATGAATCATGAACCCTGTTTTATATCTCAACTGTCAACTAGATATATGGGATACACTTGTTTATGAACTGTAAAACTTGTGTGGCAAATTTTATGAACTATAAGAAAGGTTTTACGTAGAAATGTTTACAAATGGTGAATTGTTTATACATATGGGAATGGGCTTTTCCTATTAACTGTTTTACTGAACAAAGCTGATAGGGTTTTAAACTAAACTACTTTGATTCGTGACACATGATATTGATATTCAAAAATGCCCTATCTTTTAAAAAGGTTCATGTACAGAGAAAGTGGATTCGTTTAAACTTGAGTCATTCCCATCATTTTGGAAAGACTATGATTTGGAAACCTGGTTTTATATTTGTATTTGTATTTAAAATGGAACGCCAGCTTATGGGTTCCGGGTCACTATATATTGGATACCATGCGTGCCAGAGGTTTTAGGCTTGAGCTTGCTCCCCTAACCTCATTACGATGGATCCTGGTTCTTGAGATGAGATATCACCACACGAGGATGTTGGCGGAAGTGTGACTACGGTCCTGGCCTCATCTCGGTGGACATTGCATGATGATTAGTTATATATCTTTCAGGACATGCATTATTATATATATATATATGATTGTGGACTGAATTGTATCATTGGGGGTTTGGGGCCCATGGCCCCTTTCGATTATATTTTGGGTGCGGTAGTGATTACGGTCCCCGGCCTGGTTTAATAGTAGCCCGGTTGAGCTACAGGTTTGTTAGCCTAGAATCAATAGCCCTATAATATAATTCAGTCCAAGATTGGGTATGCTAGGGACCTAACGAAGTGACGCATATGCCAATCGGGCCGAACTCCATACCGATGGGTATACTATGGACCTGCGCGTGATTTGAGCATTATATATATACTTTGGGCCCCGCGAGGTGACGTATAGTGCCATGCTATGGACTAGGACGCTTTTTTTGGGCTATTGTCCACATGCGATGGGACATTCCGCATGCGAGGCATACGCCTGGTTACTGGCTACTGATATTGTTACTGACTCTAGAGACTATGGTTTTTCACTGAAAGTCCACGCTGTTCTAAAATTACTGTTTACCAAATTGGTGTATAAAACCTTAATATTCTTGAAATGTAAACTTTATATGAATATTCCATGTATCACTATGTTGTTATTAATGCGTAGAGGTCATATTATCCCTACTGAGCACGTTGACGCTCACCCCTGCCTTATTGCAGTATATTTCAGGTAGACTCGGGGTACATGTCTGGTTTGCATAATTCGCTACTTTGGAAATGGTGGATAGCTGCATAGTTATTACCTGCTTTGGTCATACATATTTCATGAGAAATTTATTAAGTTATATTCAGTTATTTAGACTACTTTGACTTATGATACAACTCATTTGCCAGGGATGTTGGCAATATATTTGATTTCCTAATTGTATTATATTTGACGAACGGGTCATAATGTATGGACATGACATTTCATTTTGTTATATATTTATATTCATTTCTTATATCTCATGCGGAAATACCAATGAGCAGGACAGGTTGTACCTCTATCTTGACACGTGTCGACCTATCCGGAAGGGTCGGTATGGATGTTAGGTTGGGGCGTTACAGAACATAAGAGAGAGCTTACAAAGAGTTCCTAATCACTAGGAGAGCAACTAGACTTCAAAAGGTCTTGATAAGCTTGAGCAAGTCTTCAAGTTGATCTTCAAGGATTGAATTTCTTTGAATTGCTTTGACACTTGAAGCTTTGATCTTCATGAGCTTTGATTTGGGATTTGAGCGCATTGAATTGCTTGATGAATGTTGATGAGCTCCAATAAGATATATCTTTAAATATATGGAGACATAATACTTAACTACTTGTTAGATAAAAGGTATGATTTAGTTATCATCAAAATAAGGTCAAAGACCTTAGGGCTAACAATATGCTTATTGTTCAAATTTATGTTGATGATATTATTTTCGGTGCTACTAATGATCTTCTTTGTGAAGGGTTTGCTAAATTTATTTTCGGTGCTACTAATGATCATTATTTTGGTTTGCTTGATTTAAGCACTTTTGCGATTCAAAT
>JAESVK010001396.1:1016809-1034823 GCA_017140935.1 Hamamelis virginiana | reverse complement strand
TATCGAATCCCGGTCGCTTCCGGTCGAAACCCTAATCTGGGCTTTGAAAGGGCCTCTCGAGCTTTGAGGCCAGATGTGAGCCAGAAAGCTCAACAGGCCTTGTCAGTGATCAACTTAGTTACCAAATACACCTTAAATATCTATGCCAAAGCCTCTAGGCCATTTGAAACAAGATCGACAGTCATTCAGGGTTTTTGTGATTCAAAGGACAAAACTGCCCTTCAGTCACAAAAGGCCTTATTTTCTATCAAGCCTGGCTCAGAATGTCATGAAATTTTGCAGGGATGTTCCTAGACTCTCTAAAAACCTAATGCAAAAAGAACCAATTCAATCTGACCTAAAAACCTACATGTGATAATGACTTTTAACCTACTACCCACAAAGGGTAAAACTGGCAACTTAGGGTTTTGACACCCTATTTCACCTCTAATCATAGGCAACCATTCATGACCATACTCATGGTCAAAAACGGATGTCTACAATCCCATTTTTGAAATATTTTTTATTTGCCTATACTCTATTCACCCCCCCTCTAGAGTATATTTTGGGCCAAAATCATTTAATTTAATTATCACTAATAATAGGGGAGAAAATTTTGGTATAATTTTAAGCCCCAGTCTTATTTGGTTGGATCATTGCTTAATGCTTACCGGTTTATGTTTCGTATCCTTTGTTTATGATTAATTAGCTAGAGGATTATGGATGACCCAGGCACAGCTCACCACCATAGTAATTTTTTATTACTGTATTCCACCTGCTAGTTCTTATGGCTCTCAAATCTTAACCATTAATAGCAATATTACATAGAGCACCAACCCAACCATTAACAAATAGTGTCAAAATAAAAGTGCAAACTGCATTAAACACCGGGTACTGTTAAGTGAACATATATTATTGTACACTCTTTTTTATTATTTTAAAATTAAAATATCAATACTAAACAAACCATCGCGTTTACCATTACCTTATATAAGCTTGATGTGGTGTACATAACTTGTAAGGTAGTTGACATGCTAACCTGTTAGGCTGAGATAGGTATATTTATAATGTGCATGTGGCATATTAGTAACTATAATTATTTTATATGGCGAGACATTATCATGTCAATTATCAATGTTAAGTAATAGGATTGAGATGTTTTGGGTGGTTAAGCAGTACTATTTTAATTTCGACACAAAATGTAATCATTTTATTGACACTATTTGAAGCTACTGAAATCAATTGTCTGATTGGATACCATCTGTTGAAGCTACTTATAATACTAAAATGACCCAAGTACCCTTGCAAAAAGGTTTTCTTATTTTATTTTTATTTTTTTTGCTTGTTTGGTAATCAAAATTCTATTGGACAAAATTATAATAAAATTATAATTAAGTTATAAAATTTAAATATGTTTCATACAAATATTAAACTAAAGATAAGTGCAACAAAATTCAACTTTATATAATAAATTAATACAAAGTAAAGTCTATCTACTAATCTCACAAGCAATCATATCACGAATAGCTCCCATCTCACTATCGTCCACTGTTAGACAACAATCTTGGTCAATGTTGTCATCCCTATCACCAAAATTCCTTAATGGAGGCACTAGTAAGAAAATCTTCTTTTAATAAAAGTAAAAGAAAAAATCCTGGGATAGTGGGACTCACATCTTACAACAAAAACTCAAAAAAGTATTATCCCAACTAGCTGGAATCAGCTGGTCCAGCTACACAAATCTCTTTATGCCAAACCGCTCTCTATCCAGGGCCTCTAACAAGCATGAACAATAAGATCATGACCAGAAAATAACGAACTATTTTGATTTGAACAGGTTTAATCAACTATAGGTTGAAAAAAAAAAGGAGAATCATCCATACAAACTCCAAACAAGCAAATGTCATATACAAAATCAGTACCATAAACAAAACCCCATTACAAATATCCACCCCCAAAAAAAAAAATCACACTTCCATTCATCAAAAGTCAGATTGTAAAAGGGGGTTATGAGTCTCCATTCTCCTCACAGTAACTTCCAATATTAAAAACTTCAAAATTCCCCAAATCATCCATAAAAACCTTAGAAAAAATAAAATATCTATGAATTTAAGCCAGATTTATGAAGTTTTAAGCCAGATCTATGGAGTATTAAGCTAGATTTATGGAGTTTTAGGTAGATCTATGGAGTTATACTTACGACTGTTGCAGGGCGTCGACGGCGGGAGAAGGCTTCTGTGTCGGCGGGAGTTGGACGTTGGGGAAGAGTGGAGATGCACGGTGTCAGCTCCAAGCCTTGCCTGTAAACGAGATGAGGGGGAGAGGTGCAGCTGGTCTTGACTGTGTAGACGAGATGAGGGAAAGGGAGAGGTGTCGCGCGGACTTGACTGGTGTGTAGACAAGATGAGGAGGAGAAGGTGACGAGCGTGGTATCGCACGATCTATCATAAGCAGGTGGGAACCTGCTTTCACCAAATCGCAGAAAAAAGCACCAAATGTGCTTTTACCTGCTTTTGCAAATTTTGCAAACAACCCCTCAAACGTGCTTATAACCCCTAAACGTGCTTTTATATGCTTGTGCTTGTGTTCCTAAACAGGCACATAGTTACCTAGATGAAAGCAACATTGCAGAACACATAATTGTAGTAGGAAAAAAAAATGACATAGCTATTAACATACTCAGAACCATTTCATACAACAACTACAAGATTCCAAAATCAAAACAAATATAATTTCATTGCCAACTGTAATGTTTGCAAATATGCATCCAAAATATCAAAGGGTATACATAACTATTGACATACTCTAAACTAGTTTAAATTTCCCCCCATCCCAAATCATACATATAAAAAAAGTTTTACCAAAGAAACAAAAAGTGCCATTTACAATTGAACTGTATCAACCAAAAAACTTGACACACTCCCAAAATGCCATCCAATATGCAACTTTCAAAATATGTCTTCGTCATGCCCAATACGCAATGAAGTTACATCTTCACGCCCTGGAAGCTGTTGACCAAACAAAATTTTTTTTACCAACCTGACTTATAGACCCAAAAAAAAAAGGTGGAAGGTATAGACCATACAAAATTGTTTTTACCAAATTGACTTATAGACTAAAAGAAGGGTCGAAATTATAGACCAAAGAGTAAGTAAATTGCATTTTTTCATAAATGCAACTGTGTAAAATTGACCAAACATGAATTTTTTACCAAACTGAACTTGATATATACTGGAGTCTCACATAAAGCTACGCCCAGAGGCCAACTAATTAAGCAAACATGGAGTGAATGGACACACACACACACACACACATATATGATAAGAGAATAGTTTACCTACAATTTGCAAAAAAAGAAAAAAAATGCAATCGAAGATATTTTCACAAATATCCACCATCTGGACGGTTAAAACAATTCCCTGCAAATTTCCATCAATTATATTAGAAAGTCATTGGGGGAAGTTTAGTTAATTTATGTTAGATATTATTGATACTATACCTGGATTATAGCATCAGTGTTTGAGGGTTGTTCAACATCAAATGAAAATCCTAACTCTTTTTTATGTTGAAGCAGTGAAAAGGGCCTATTAGTTTGGGATTCGCTCTCGGCCACCAATGGAGCTGATTGAGATGATTGGTTAGGGGATGAAGAAAATAAATCCATTCTAGGTCTATACACAATTTGAACCGATGGCGAGGGCTAAGGTGGGGAGGGACAATTCGCATCCGATGTCCTATGCAAATCAAGTTGAAGACAGGACCTGTATCAAGTGCGACTACAATGAGTTAACAAATACAAGCATATTATTGTTTTGACATAAAGTAAGCTCACATAATCAAATGCAAAATGAAATACCTCAGCTAATTTTGATTTGTCACGTTTCTTATACCTTTTCATCAGAACCTCGAACTGACCTTTTGTCCAACGCTTTCCCCGGTGGGTTGACTTTTTCTTCTTAAATCCCTTTGCTTGGATAGCAACTTTTACATCCTCCTCAACCTCACAAACAGCAGGGTGAGATTGAATGCCTTCCATATTATTTGTTAGCATTCCTTCAATTGTTTTGCTCAACTTTTTTAATGTGCTCCATATAAAATTGTGTTATCTACTCACTTTTAGCAGCCCTACAAATAACCCGATTAGAGACAAACGATAATGACCGATGCCTCGATGTTTGTTGCAGCTTGACATCAGCATCAATATTACGCCCATGCATATCTTTAACGAGATAAGCTATTGTCTTTTCTGTCCATCTCTTTAGTATATATGGACTTGGAATTTCCATAACATTCATCTCATCTTTTAAGACTTTTATTGCACGATTACATCATAAGCCAACAATCTCCCATAACCTACAGCTACATGATATGAACCCGTCAATGGCTCGTCTTACTTCACGTTACCCATGTGATCCCTTGTTGGAAATTATGTAAACATAAGGAAAATCGGCTTCAACCTTCTCCTTCACCACCAACTCAAGGGAGAGAAAATAATTTTCTTGAAATTCCTCCAAAAAAAAAAATTTTGGTGTAAACTTCTCCAGCATGTTGCAACCATCTAACAGGTATCAACACTTTGGGCAACTTATGAACCGTCCCATACTCAGCAACCAACTCTTTATATCTAACACCGTTTAACACCCTCTTAAAGTGCATGAAGAATTGAACTACATCATGATTTGACTTTAAATAATCTTTCAAGTTGGCATTAAAGCTCTCACTAAGTTGTGTGCTCCTCATTTTCGCCAACCATGCCATCTGAACAAAAGCGCATGCCTATTTTTCCTTTGAACGGAACAACCGTGCCAAGCAAGTATTATCCTGCAAGTTGTACTCCTTAATCATGGCATACCAAGCAGCTATAAACGTTTCTTTATTCTCATAAGGGGATAACACATCCACGAACTTTGATAACACCCTCTTCACACCACCATAAGGGGATAACACAGAATATACATGCTTGATAGCATTTTGCATTAAATTCCATATACAAAGCCTGTGCCATTGCGGCATCCTCATAAGTAAAAATGCATTTGGGAGCCTTGTTCGACATGCAAACCAAGAATGGTCGAAATAACCAAGAAAAAGATTTAGAGTCTCATCGTACATCAATGCTGCCCCAAACACAATTGTCTCTCTATGATGGTTAAATCCCACAAACACTGCAAATGGGTGGTTTGCTTTATTAATTTTATAAGTTGTGTAAAAAATAACAACACCACCGAAATGGCCATAGTCTATTATCATCTTTGCATCAGCCCATAGTCTAACTGAAATGCATAGAAAAATGATATGTTTTTAAAACGTTTACTTTGGAAATGCTCTATAATATTGGTAGCCTCTCCAAATGGCAATTGTCATTGTCTCTTTGATTGAAGTTTTTTTGATATTCCTTTGTGAACCCAAGAGCTTCTCTTCCATCAGCCTGCGTGCTCATTACTTCATTAGCATTCCTAAGTGCAATCCCTAATTCCTCCGCCAACAGAATTCCTATTGCCTTTGTAGCATTAACTCTACGCTGGGATGGCAACATATGGCTACACTCTTCACTTCCTAGCTAGGGGGTGGTTATGTTGTTCCTTCAATTCATTAACACAAAATTTTCCAATACTCTTATTCAACTTAATGCTCATTCAAGAATTACAATCAGTGCGTGTATCTGCCATAGGTTTCTTGGTCAAATAATCCCTCTTATCCTTCCCAGAGACTCACTGTTTCGAACAAATAAATATGGCAGATGTAATCTCCCTGTTTTCTCTCTTTTGATATGAGTATATTTTCTAATACTAAAACCAACTCTTCGCCCATATTCATTATAGAAATCGTATGCATTTTTCTCTGAATCAAACTTCATTCCAAATCTAGGTGTCCATTCATTAGTCTCAAGCAATCCATCCATACCAACACTATCTATAATTTTTCTGCAAATAACACATTAAGATTTGCATAATAAATAAAACATTTTATTCAAAAGGACCGGTCAGAACTATGGCTAAATAGTTATGATACAATCACATAGTGTTAGCCTTATGGCTTCCACCCTTGTTGGTTGATTTTGATGATAACAATCATTGTATTGTGATTCTATTTGATTTGCATATTGTGTATATTTGCTAGCATGAATTGTGGTAAAATTCATGATGATGTTTGTATCTTTGTCTCATGGACTTATTCTTGCATCATGAATTTGTTTTACCTAAAATATGCATATGCTTTAAATGATAATCTTTAGTATCTTTATATGCATATTGTTAGGGGGAGCCACAAATCATTAATTGATTCATTTGTTTATTCAATTGTACATATGAATACTTTGTTATAAACTCTTGTTAAATGTCAAACTTTGTTGAGTTATTATTTGGATAACCTTGTTGAATATTTGGTTGTCATTATTTGATTGAACTCCTTGACATTATCAAATGGATATATTATTAAATGTCATACTTATGCTATGGTTATTTGAATTTAATCATGTAGTTCTTATAGTTGCCATCTAGCATATATCATGTGAAAACAGTATTCATAGAGTCAAGCCATCATGAAGCTCATGCACTGCAATGAACCTTATGTGAATATGAATATGTTGTATATTCACTAAGGACCATGAAGAGAGCCATTGCATTGATGCAATCCATTGATGAAGCCAAGCAAGCCTAGCACAAGCCAAACACAAGACTTGAAGATTCATTTATGAAGATCTTACTTTTATTCTTGTGTGTGAGTGCTTAGGAATCTTTATTGTGAATCTCTCTTTAGGATGAATTAATTGGCTCAATTGACTATGACTTAAAGACCATAGGTTTTAACTTGGAAAATCACATTTTGGTCACAAAATTGATTCAAACTCATAATGGACTTTATGGACTCAAAAGACAAAATGTTTTATAAAATGTTGATTTTTTGCTGATGAAAACTTTCAACTTAAAATGGGCATATCTCCCTCATCCGGACTCCGTTTTCGATGATCTTAGTGTCAACGGAAAGCTTAAGAAGTCTAATTTTTGAATATGTAACTTTCAGCTCAAGTTAAGTTGGATATTAGTCGACTAATCACCTTGCTTAGTCGACTAATTGCAGGCCAGTAGCTGTTTTCTGGAAAAATAAGCTCTTAGTCGACTAACACTTTGTCCTAGTCGACTAAACACCTTATTAGTCGACTAATCCTCTTTGTCTAGTCGACTAATCGTGCCCGGAAAGTTTTTCAAAGGTATTTTAAAACTTCTAGTCGACTAACACATGTGCTTAGTCGACTAATCGACTTGACAGTTCATAACAGCTAGTTTTTAACGGCTCTATTTTGTCTCTAAACGGCCATATTCATTATTAGGGCTATTAATACTCATCATATGAGTCTTGAATGAACTAATGGTCATACACAAACATATACAAACATAGTTCATATCATTCTTGTGTGATTTAGTCAAAAATCATCATTCTCTTGAGCCAAGTTAGTTCATAATCTTTGAGAGATATTAGTGAGTGCCTTTTATTTGTATATCATCTACTCTTTGAGGATTTTTTCTATTTGTACACACATCAAATCTTTGTATATCTTGTGAAATTGGAGAAGTGCTCTTGGTGGGCATTGAAGAGTTTCTTTTTGTGAAGCTTGAAGAAGTGTTCTTTGTGAGCACGAGTGGGTTCTTTGTGAACCATTGTTGGTGTTGGTCTTCCGCCATGAAAGAAGATTGTTGGTGTTGGTCTTCCATCGTGAAAGAAGATTGATTGTAAGGTTTCTCCACCTTGAAGTAGTAATCTGATAGTCAGAGAACAAGGGAGATTATTCATTATTAATGATCAAGATTAATATATTTATAAAACCGCGTGTTTGTTAATCTCAATTCAATTGTGATTGGTTCAATTGCGATTGGTGAGCACGGGTGTCGAACCACTGGGAAATATGTAGATTTAAAATGAGAAACTATTAGATTTAATTAAAGTGAAAAAATAGTGTCAAATTAATTCGGTGGTGAAAAGAGCTTCAATTGGGTTGAAGCGGAAATACTGATTTTAACAAAGCTGATTAAAACGTGATTAATTAGTGGAATGAGCGGAACTTGGGTGAGAAGTCCATTGAATATCAACTATGCAATTTAGTTATAAAATCCACGATATAGTAATTATGTATGGTGGTTCATCCAACTACAAGAAGGAATCTCCAAAAAGATGATGAATAACAGGACCGGTAGGTTTATCCTTGAAAAGGAATGGAATATCACTATCCACCTTAATTGGGGATAAAACATGCTAGCTTGTTATTCATCCCAATAAGAACCATTGCATAATTATATAATTGCAATCACAGATATACAATTATATTATATTATATTTAGCAATAGTGTGCGGTAAACCTTCACAACTATGCAATCACATAATACAAATAAAGGGATGTTTATAAACTAGGAATGCATAAAGAATCCAACTTCATCCTCACCCAAGCTTGGAGTATTAGCTACACATCAATGGAGGAGAATATCCTTTATCCATGACAAGCTCTAAGGGGTCACGGGATGGAAAAGTAAAATAAAAACAGAAAGTAAATAACTGAAGGAAATAAAGAAAAAGTGACTGAAAGAAATAAAGAAAATGACGTAAGTAAATAAAGAAAAAGGCTTAAATAAATAAAGAAAATGACTGTAAAAGTAAAGAACAATTCTTAAGTGAGAATTGAGCAATGTATAAAAAGGAAAATTACAGAAATTAAAGTGCAGAAATTAAAGACTGAATAAGTAAAGAACAATTCTCAAATGAGAATTGAGCCATGCATAAAAGGAAAAATTGCAGAAAAGTAAATAACATAATAAAAAGCAGAATTGAACTACAAGATAAAGTCTATTGAAATTGACAGAGTAATGATTCAAAGCAAAAGTCTTGAACCCCCTTTAAGTCATACATACACGTGTATTTATATGCTGATTTTACAAATGACCAAAATGCCCTTGAAATATCTCAAAATATCTAGAACAGCCCACGGCCGCCTCATGTCTATCGATAGCGAAGTTTGGCTATCGATAGCAGTTCTATCGATAGCGAGATTTGGCTATCGATAGTCATGTTGGCTCTTGCTTGGTTGCTTCAAAAATTCTTCTACAACTTTTCTTACTTCATCGCCTATCGCTGATCTTTTACGAAATGTTTAACACTTGTGACGATAAGCAAGACTTCCTGAGTGATGGCTTCGCATGTATATAATCTGCACAATTTTCTTTTAAAAGAGAATTTAATCAAGTTATACAGAATTTATACAAAACAAGATATTATTACGCAACTATTTATATAAGAGAGCACAGTAATACCATAGATTGAAGGCATGATTGTGATACAATCATAATCCTTAGTGGATTGTTGGGAATCCTTGGGCTGAGGCACAAGACGAGGAGTAGGCGGAGTCCGAACCTCGTTAAATCGTTGTGTTTGATTTCTCTATCCCTTCTCTCATTTCAATTACTTGTTCATATATATTTGCTTCCATTACTTAATAATTGAACCATAATTTTATTTGGTAATTATTTGCAAAAGTTTGCCATAAACCCTATTCACCCCCCTCTAGGGTTAAATATTTGGGACAACACATAGAAATATCAAACATTTCAAATATAAGACATTTAATTAAGTATGAATATAAGACATTTCGAATAAGAGCATTTTTGACACATTTGTATTGCTATGTCAAACAGCATCATCAGATTAGTCTATTGCACCTATAATGGTGATGATGCCACCACAATAGATTGATTTGTTATAATTTTCACAATGATCCAACGGTCGGTTTATGAAAAAATCAGCTGTGAAAAAATTGTGACATTTTAAAGAATAAAAAGGTCACAGTTTCTCATTCTAATATATTTCAAAAACCGACCATTAGATCACCGCGATTTTTTGCAAAGATGACATTCATAAGAAGGAAATCTAATATAACGGTCGGTTTTTCAAAATAAACTCTGCAGTTGCCCCAATAGAGGACCTGATGCAACTTTGCATCAAGTGCATCTTATATCAGCATATCTAAGTTGTTGAATCGCTACCTTATGTCAACTACCATAATAACTATACATACATACATATACTAATGGAATAAGTGTGGGTAAAAGATGTGAAAATGTGAAACCACCACAATAGATTGATTTGTACTGCAATTTCAACAAACATAAAAAGAACAACTTTACATCCTTATTATAATGTGTTGAATCACTACCAAATGTCAACTACCATTATACCCATATATACCTCTCTCTCTATATGACTATATATATATATACCACCATATTTGTACTGAAATTGCAGTAAACATAAAAAAAAATAAAAAAATAAAAAAATCTTTAAAGAGTCATACTTGGAGTGGCAGAGCTTCTCTTTCAATGGCATAACTAGGGCTTTTTGCCTTTCTCCTTTAAATAGCGATGAAGAGGGGAATTCTAGCTAGATATCGTTCTTGGGAACATGGGGAGTGAACATGGCAGTGTATAAAGATGAGAGAGAGTGTTGATGAAGACGACGATTGGGAGTCCGTGTAACCCATTCAATTTTTTTTACCTTCTCTTGATGTAAACAAAATGCATCGTTTGATTTGGGCTGGATATGAAAATCCCAACATGAACTCCGTTCATTGCCTTCATCCATTAAAATGCAAGAAAGAATAACCGTTTTGATGGTTGAAAGGTCCCAGCCACTTGATGAAATTTATGGCCAGGTGTCTTGATCGTACCACAACCAAATGAAACCAAGTCATTTAACCCCAGGCAGAGGATCCGAGCATGCACATTTTATCAACTCCACCATTCGTAAGCACACTGACACCATGGCGCGTGTCTTCCGTGCATTATTCTTTGGCAAGTGAAAAACCAAAACTACGAAGTTTGCAAAACCCAAACGCATACTCTTTCCATGTGATTCCAGCGTTCCCCTCTCTCTCTCGGCATATATATTAATTCTCTCTCTCTCTCTCTCTCTCAGGTATGTAATTATGTATTCTTTGATATTGATTTTCATTTTTGATTTGTGTACACTTTCAGAAAGTAGATAACTTGGTCTAAGACTATGGGATTTATATGATTCCAGGAAGACGGTTTCTTTCCCCACCATTTGGTTGCTGAGAAAAGGAAAGAAAATGCTGAAACTAATGTTTTGTTTTTTCTAAAAATTTGGAAAACTCAACTCAACTTAAGCCGTATAGTTGTATTAGACTCAATTGGGTGGATCTAATCGTTTTCTGGGTCCCCATTGTAAGGTCACATAATTCAAGTTTCTAATCTTTTCTCAGCAACCAAACAGAGCATTATTGTGAAAAATTATAGGTTTTTTTTTTTTTTTTTTTTTCTTTGGTGAATCCTGCCTCTAGATTTCCCATCTCTAGCTTTTCCCATTCATGATTTTCTTTTTGCAATTTACTCGAGTAATTAGGGAGTGTTTGAACATCCCATAGAAATGTAGTCATTACAATGCATTTTAAATACCATTTGAAGCAAGTACTTTGTTTTATGGTCTGTTTGATTGTCCCATAGAATTTGAATGGCTCTTTTTGTGTTTCATATAGAATCTTATAGAATCTAAGGTACCAAAGCATGATCTTAAATGGACCATGAAAAGGTTGGAGCCATCACCCTAATTGATGGTATAGGATCAATTTTAAGAATTCATGAAATTCTCCTATTTCAGATTTCATTTTGTCATTTATAATGATTTCTGTCACTCTTGATAGAGTTTTGACAAAATTATGCACAAAACATAATGAAACAGTTCGTACTCCATGGGATAACCAAACAGGTCCTTAGTTTTTTCTTTTTTGTTTTTGAGCATTTGTAATGCATATATCGGTTGCATGCAAATTGGATCATTGTTGGGTTTTATAAAATGACTTGGTTCATAGTCCCAAGCTTTTAATTTTAATTTTTATTTATACAACCCCTAGACACATAGCACTCCTCAACTTCCATCACATGATGGGTGCTATGTGTCTAGGGGGCGAATATATATTCGGCTTACAGAATAATTTTTATACCTACCACCAAGTGAAGAAGCTGATGGTAAATGTTATAATGTGCCATTAATCTTATAAAGCACAATCAACTTTGGTAAATTAATTTGTAGTGTCAAATTCTTCTTATATTTTTTAAGAGAATACTATTTTAATAATCACTTAACTTGTTTGATTTTACAATATATTTGTACTATTTTTGAGACAAGAAATTTGCATTGAGGTAAAAGCTTTCATGCTCGTGATGGTGCAGTATATGCTTATGAAAATTATTACTTCCATTCACACTCTGATTGCTGAGAGATATTATAGGAGAAGAAGGAATATCAGATCTTAACAGGTTAGGGTTGGACTGATTATTGCACGACTCCAAGTTTTCTTTTCTGTTCCTAAAAACCTGGCAACCAAAAAGAGCATAAATGAACCTTGCCTTATTTAGAACCTTAACCTTTATGCAAATTTAGGCATTTCATTTCATATTTTTCCTCTCTTTTTGATAGAACTATTTGAAAACCAATTGAAAAGTATTATCTCCTGTTTTCAGTGATGTTTAGGAGTGGAAACAAATCATCAAAGCTGTGGCATGGAACTAAAAGCTGTCGGGTGCCAGTTTTGGTCACATCTCTGATTCTAATACTTGTAATTTCAATATTATATTTTAGCGACAACAGTGAAAGGCCCAGTTCGTCATTTATGCCTCCAAAGCAAAAATGGAATAGCTCTGAATCTCCCATTCAATTTCATCCAATTGTAGAGTTCAGGAATGGAACAGATGTGATATGGCAAATACCTGATTCGCCGAAGGCGGTTCTCTTTCTGGCTCATGGGTGCAATGGCAGAGCAGTTAACTTTTGGGACAGATCACCTAATTGTTCGAATTGCATTGGTTTGCCCGAAGAAAGGCTAATTGTTCTTCATGCTCTTGCTCGAAAGTTTGCTGTTCTTACAGTATCAAGTGCTGGGAGATGCTGGTCATTTGGGGAGGAACGGTTAATTGTCAAAGGAATTATCAGATGGTGGGTTCAGAAAGAAAAACTTGAGAAACTTCCTCTTGTGGCTTTGGGGGCCTCCTCTGGCGGGTATTTTGTTTCTGTGCTAGCCACTGATTTGAGATTTAGTAGTATTACACTTATGATTGCTGAGGGAATGTTTGATCAAATGGATATATTGGAGGACTATCCGCCTACCCTTTTTGTGCACATGCCCAAAGATCGATTTAGGAAGAAAAGGATAGATGAATATAAGGAAGTTTTGAGGAATAAAGGTATTGATGTTGCAGAGATTAAATGCATGGAGATCCCCTTGTCCCCAAATTTCTTGGCCGACAGAATCCCAGGTCTTGATCAGACCATGTCCAGTAAGTTGTTTGAGCTATTCCGAGACAAGGGCTTTGTTGACAAGAATGGATATATGAGGAATGATGGGCGTGCAATTCGTTGGAAAGAAGCTCTTAGGACAAATAAAATTATTTTGCAAGATAAGTATTTGAACCATCACATTCAAGAGGAACTTAATCTTGCATTTGCATATCATGAAATGACTAGCTTGCAGTCTGGACATATCTTTGACTGGTTTGAATCTCATATGCACTGAGCAAGACTCTATCCTGTCACATTTGCCATTTCTAGGCCTTGGAAAAGCACTTTGGACTATTTAGTGGCTAGAATGAGTGGAAATGTGAATTAATCTAGATGCGCAACTAATTACCAATTTTCGGTACAAACTCATCAAGTTGGGAACATATTTGGAAAATTTTAATCGTCAAAATTGTTCCCATGAATTAATCAAATATCTGCTGAGTCACATGAAGAATATTGATATGCCGAGTCATCACATGAGTTTGGCCAAATTACAAGCTTTCTATTGGTTTGAAAAGAATGTGCAGTGGATGAATATTGTATGTCAAGTAAACTTATTTGTCCAAGTGATGGAAAATGGTATCGATTGTAAAATGCTAATGTGTGCTCATTTCACAATTTATGGAAGTGCAAAGTAGTTATTGTTGGCATTCGTCAAACAGAGATCTTAACATGGTTACTCAGATATAAGGTATTATTTTGTTTTTTGTTTTTTTGTTTGTTTTTGGTATTTTTTTTTTTTTTTTTCTTTCCGCATTTTTTCTTGACTTGGATGCTTATCAGTTAATTTTAGTTCCATATGCTTCAGAATTTTCTTGAGTTGAATATGTCAATTGATGGACTCGAATTTATCAGTTTGATGGTATTATTTTCAAAGAGCTTTTAGTATCTAAGGATATTACATTCAAAAGGTAAGTGGACTTCTTGTTTATCTTGCATCAAATATATATTCTTTGTGAAAGATTATTCAGTGATTAGTGCCAGGCCTTTCTTTCCATGTGTTTCTTCTTTTTTTCTTTTTAATCTAACTTTATTTTTTAAGCATAAGAGTGTTGTAGGCTATGCAAGTGTTATGTCATAGTAGACGATATGATTTTTTGTGATTGGAACTATGAAACATGTCATCAAATCCATAGAAAGCACAAACATTGAGACAGACTGAATCAACTTTGAGGGTCTTGAGATTAAAAACTTTATAGTAAGACCCTAGATTCCTCTAATAGATCCCTCTAGCAACAAATTCTAGGGAAAACCTAGGGTGTCCAAATGTACCTATAAGTTTTTGAGTATTCTGAGAACCCTAAACCCAAATGCTAGGAAATCTTCAAGTTGGGCTAAAACAATGAAAGGAATGTGATTTTATAGTAGTATAAATGATTAAATTGCCAAAAGATGTTGGAAGCACATTTTTGTATTTGTTTTCATGCATTTTATAGTGAAAAAGTGCAACTAGTAAAGAGTGAAATAGAAATAGAAATAGAACAAAGGGGAGGAAGGATAAGGGAAGAACAAAGAAGTGGAGAGAAGAAGAAGAAGAAGAAGAAAGAGGGCAAGAGACGAATAAAGAGTTTGATGCCTAGAGGCAGTGGTCAATCAAACCATTTTTGCGAAGCACTTGAAGATAGTAAGTGAGATAAGAAGATGAATTTAGGGTTTGAAATCCTAGCACCAAAACTAGTTTCATGAACTTAATACGTCACAAAAAAATTTGGTTTCTCATTGTTTACAAGGCCTCAATATTCAATAAGGAGATGATATGTGGCATATGACACTTAAGGCTAACTAACCTCTCTCCTTCAATAGAAGTTTATTGGGGTTGATTTCTCTCTTTTAATAGGAATTAATTGGGCATTAGGGGAACAAGGGCCTCAGATAATTTGACACCCCACACCTTTGGGAATCATGTGTTGCCCTTCTTTGTGCTCCAGTGCTCAAATGGTTGCTTAGGTTGGTGGTAGGGCCTGTCGGGCTCTAATTAGGGCACAACATGGATTGGAGCGCTAAAACATGTCACTCATACCCATTCATTTTGGATAGCTTGAGATTCTTGGATTAATGGATTGAGCAAGTGTTGGCTGAGTTAGTTTAGTGACATGTCTTATAACCAAGGCGACACCCTTTTTGCTTTGGTTATTGTGGGTGGGATGAGGTCCATATTTTTATCCATTGGACAAAGATCACACTCAATGTGGACTCTTTGAATGGGCTTGCTCATGGGCCTCACAACTATAAAAGCTAGCAGGCATTATAAGTGGGAAAGGCTCCCATTGGCTTGATCTATGTTTGTTGGACTTAGTAAGGGGGTAGTATGTGTCTAAGTGTCAAATTCTTCTATTTCTGAAGATTTTCCACTATTTTGAAGTATCTGGCGGGAGTACCCTTATCTAAGTACCGTTATCGGGTGCAAATACTTTGGGGTGAAGCAAAGAGTTCAAGTAACATAAATGATTCGACCAATAGAATTTTGCCACATAGGGTGCTTGAATTCTTATATAAAAGAATCATTCTTTTATTTGAATAAGGATCACGAGTATTCCCATCTTTTTGGATTTTCTCTAATTGCTACATCTCAAGGTTCACTAATGGTTTCCTTGCTCTCCCCGTTGCAACAATATCTTACTATTTTATCAACTTAGATGTCACTTGCTCAAATAGTTCACTCTTCTCATACTCTACAAGAACCTACTTGCACACTAGTAGGAGATCTAATTGTGTCGGTTTGCTTAATGAAAGGTTAATTGTCTTTTCATTATTGCTCGAAAGTTTATTGTTCTAACCATATTGAGTGCCAAAAGATGTTGACCATTTGGGGTGGAAAACATGGTTCATAGTCTTGGCCGAGTCATCTAGGTATGGTTAGGGACTGAGACGAGAATTTCTCCTCAATTGAATATATGAAGAGAAATCTCTATTTCTCAACTTAGCCAAGATTTTGGTCATTTTGTATTATCTCAGCCAAAATCTTTGTCATCTCATCTCATCTCGAGCGAGATGTTGGTCATCTCGACCGAGATGAGATCTCACAATCTAGGAAGAAGAAGAGAAGAAGCAACAATAGCAGTTGGTAGAGGTTGGCAGCAGTAGATGGCAGCCGATAAGAAGCTTTCATGGAGAGTACAAATAAGTCCATCACATTTGGGAGGATTTGAATCTTGTATTTGTGTATCATTAAATGATCAGCTTTCAATGTAGATCTTTGGTTGGGAGCTGATGAAGATTTTGTTGTGTCACATTCTTCCTCTCTATCGATTTGAAGAGAGTGGTGTTAAAACTAAACTTAGCTGTTTGTGTAGAGGAAAACCATATTTAAGTGTATGGTGCTTACTTTGTTCATTTTACAAATCATGGAAATGAACCAGTTTTTGTTGCGATGAAAATTTAAGATATTCTTTCATTTATTTACTATCTATTTTAGCATTTTTATGTCAACTTGATTTATATAATTCTAGAGTGATGGGGTTGAGTTGAATACTTGAGTTGGGGAGCCAAAGGTTTATATGTTAAGTAAGCTAAATTTCAAATAGGTTTTTATTTATTTTATTTTTATTTTATCGTGGTTTCTATTTTTAACAGGTAGAGGGGGCTTATTGGTTATCTCATATTGAATCTTTTTTCATTTTTGAGACAGTTCATCTTGTTAATGAAGTAATATTGTTATCAATTTCAACCCTTTCTTTTGATGTTTCTTTTCTTGGTCTTGGAGATGGACTCGAGGATGTAAAGATGAACTCTGATACATGTGTTTTAAAATATCTTGATTTTATGAGACATAAATACCTTTGTTGTTCTCCGCCATTATTTGCTTTCTTACTTAATTGACATGATCTCTAAAGTTCAATATCAATGACATACCCATGCGATGCATGAGAATGGAAAAATAAGTAAAATAGAGGAAAGAAAATGATGAGAAGAAGGAATAAAGTTAAAAATTCATCACAATAAGAGTGAGAAGAGGTATATATACATCAAATTGTATTTTAAATATAATTGTTTTCCAACAAATTCAACTTTTTAATCAAATGTAGCATACAGGAAGTATATAGAAAAGGAAACAAAAACAAAACGAATTATAACCATCCAAAAAATTCAAAAAAGAACTCCATTTTCAATATTGGAAGTTCTAAACCATACAAAGAGGAAATGATAATCTTCTTGGCTGATTGTTGCTTTTCTTCAAAGATTTTTCTATTTCTTACCTTCCACATCGTCCATATAGGACAAAGTGGGATCATACTTCAAATTACCTTCTTTCTTTTCTTACCGCCATGAATCCACCAATCATACAGAAGATCACTTGCAAATTTTATGAATAGAAGCCCTTATTTTCATATTTGTCATTCCTTACCTTAATTGAATTTTGAATCTATTTCTTGGAAGAAAATAAATTTGTTTGAGATTTTGAACTTCAAATTGTATCCCCATGAAAGGAATGTTGAAGTTGAAACAACTGACTTCAATTTTGACTCCATTTCCTAGTAGTATCCATATAAAACTTCGTCGGATCCTTCCTGAAACAGAACCTAGAATCAGATCTTCATTATCTAAATGAACCTGGAACATACCATTGGGAATTGATTAAGAAATTAAACCCTCACAAACCCATTTTTGTTCTTTCATTCCGGGTAAAACCCCCTTGAAGTATCAACTAATAATGGAGGAGTGATATTAGACAACCTCTCTCTCTCTCTCTCTCTCTCTCTCTC
>JAESVK010001396.1:1005586-1016799 GCA_017140935.1 Hamamelis virginiana | reverse complement strand
CTCTCTCTCTCTCTCTCTCTCTCTCTCTCAAGATTTAGGCAACATCCACAATTCCCTAACAGTGCAAATAGGATAGCCCAAAATTCTCTACTGTAGTCACAATGGATGACAATCTGATTAGTTGTCTCCTCATCACATTTACAAAATGCATATATTGGGCAACCAACCTTTACTAACCAAATTATTACAAGTTGAAATTTGTCTTTATTAGCTGTCCACACGAAGAAGACCAATTTTAGAGGGCAAAAGTGCCCCAAATCCTCTAAACCGGTAAAAATATTGTTTCATGAGCCCCCCTCTCTACACAAAGATGCCTAAGAAAGCTTATCTAAGTAGAGGGCAACATTTTCTATTTCCCAATCTTGAAAACTTCAAACAAAAACCAGATTCCAATGCCCATTCTCTACCTATCCCCAAGGTCCATTCTTTCTAACGAATACATGAGGAAATCTCAATTTACATGATTGTAAGTCTTGCCCACATCCAACTTACAAATGACCTCCGAGGCCCAGCGTATAAAGTATCGGGCGATCCGATACGTATCGCTCGAGTCGTATTGCTTTTGAAGGTCACCTGTACGCGATTCGTACCTATACGGTATGTTACTATGAAATCACATAGTATTAGCTCCGATACGATACGTATCAGGGAGTATCGGCCCTCTACCCGTTACTCAAGCCATTCCGATACAACACGTGTTTCATCCCCCAAGTCGGATTTCAGATTCTTAACAATCGGGGACAATTATTTGCCTTTTCTTTCAAAAAAAAGAAAGAAAAGATTATACCCTTTTGCTGGATGAATGTTGGTTTTGAGAAGATTGGAAGAAGAAATCAAGACTCAAAACTTAAAACTCAAAAGAGCAGAAGAGAGAAGAAGAGAGAAGGCGTCCGACTTGCGTCGCCGCCTCTGTCCTGCCAGAATATCACCACCGGCGAGACTCCCATTGACCAGATCTAGCCACACCGGGCTTCTTGTCACCGTCTAGTAAGCTTCTATAGTGTTGTCGATTGCCTATTGTGTCCGTGCGGCTTCTTGTCACCGTCTGGTAAGCTTCTGTAGTGTTGTCGAGTGTCCATTGTGTGTGATATATAGTGTATATACTATATATATATACCCTCTTTAATTCTTAGTGTCGTGTGAACTGTGAAGTGCTCTCTCTTTTTAATATTGATGGGTCAACAAGTCAAAAGGGTTATATTATAAAAGATTAATATTAATATACATTTGTTTTAATAAAAGCTTATTTCTTTATAACTTTTAAATAAAATATAAATTATTCTTTAATATTTTTTAAAAATGTTTATTAATTTTATATAACTTTTTATAAATAATAATTAATCATAAAAATTTAAAAATAAAAACATCAAAAACAATTAATAAAATAAATAAAAACTTTAATAAAATAATCCAAAAACCTTTAAAAAATTTTATCAAAAAATTATAAAAACATTTAAAATTTGTTAAAAAATATACTAAAATTTTTTCATAAAAAAAAGTGTAAAAAATTATTATAAATTAGTTTATACTTAAAAACATAAAAATAAAAATAATAATAATAATAATAGAAAAACTTGAAAGCATTTCAGAATTATGATTAGAATTAATATTTTAAAATTATAATCTGAATACTTTTAAGAAATTTAGTAAAAAACCAAAAATATATTTATTTTTTTTAAAAAAAAATTATTATAAAATTTGAAAAAAAAAATGTAGATAATAGTTTTAAATATTTTCAAATTAAATTCAACTAAACTGGCAACATATATAACTTATTTTCAATTCGTTTGAAATGATAATATTCAATATCAATTTTAAAGTTCAATAAAAAAAAATAACATAAGTTACTTTAAATAAAATTAATAAGCATGAGTATTGAATAATTTAAATAATCAATATGTGTGTTGAATATTAATCTCTTATATTGTATCCTCAAGGATTCTACCAATTAAAATGGCTCCTAAAAAGACACCGAGAGTGAAGACACCTAGTGAAGACATGGTGTTATGGATTCCCAGTGGAAAAATAGGATCTGATGGAATAACTAGATTCAAGTAACACCTTGCAACTCAAAGAGGTGATGTCGACCCATGCCTTGCTTTTATTAGGAAGGAAATGAAAGCATATTTAAAAATTGCTAAAGAAAAAAGGCTCGAAAAAACAAAAAATTAAAGAAGAATTGTGACAACTGTTGAGGTCAGGTGGAGATGATGCTGATTCTGATGATGAGGATAATGACGAGGAACGGGAGATGTCTTATGCTAGGCATGAAAGTTTAAGGGAGCAACAGGAATATGAAGATACCATGCGATTTAGGGCTTTTTCAGGCATTAGGTATGACGCTGGAGGGAGTTCTGGTTCTACATTGAGGAAATCCAGTACAGTTAGAGAAATTGGTGTGCTAGGTGGTAGTACTCGCAAATGGATTGATCCAGATAGCCCTAAATCAAAGCTGAGGGTGATGGAACCATCAATCAATTGAAGCAAGAGCTCCAAGCAACCAAAAATAAAGCAATTATTCATGAAGAAAGCTAAAGAAAAATTGAGGGATGCATGGGGAAATTTTATTGTGTATAATAGACTACTATTTTTTGTGGTCTCATCCCCATGGGCACAACCACTAATTGATACAGCGATTGAAGTAGGTGTTGGTGTCAAGAACCCTTCGCCATATGACATATCAGAGGCATTTGTAAATAGTGAAGCTGACAAGATGCAACAATGGATTGACTCTTTTAAAGACATATGGAAGGAAAGAGGAGTGACCATTATGTGGTGATGGTTGGATAGGCCCTACTAAGAAGCATATAATTAATTTCCTTGTTTATTGCAATAAGGGCACTGTTTTCTCGTGGTCCTACGATGCATCTGATGTGCCTAGCAAAATGACAGAATTTTACTTTCGGTTAGTTGTTAATCATTTAATTATTAATAATAGTATGTTTATTATAGGAAAAAAAAAAAAAAAAGAAGTAACGCATGGGATAATGCATTCTAAATGTAATTCTTTTTATTTCAGATTGATGGTTAAGATGGTAGAATATGTTGGGGAAGAAAATGTTGTTTGTAACTGATAATGAAGCAGCAATGAAGGCTGGTGGGCATATTCTAATGCAAAAGAGGAAGCATATGTACTGAACAACATGTGCTCCACATTGTATTGATCTAATACTAGAGGATATTTGGAAAAAACCAGAATCAGCAAGGTTATCACAGAGGCCAAAACCATCACTGGCTTAATTTACAATCATACATGGGTGCTCGATTAGATGAAGCAGTTTACAAGTGGAGGAGAGCTGCTTCGTACTTCAATTACTAGATTTGCCACCAATTTCCTTGCCATTGAGAGCATTGTTAGGTACAAAACCGAGTTAAGGAACATGATAGAGTCAGATGGTTGGAAGAACTCTGTTTGGGGCAAGAAAAAAAAAAATGGCCCAGCCTATGACGTTAAGAAGATCATTTTGTCAAAAGATTTCTGGCAAAGAACAGCTGATGTTATCAAGGTAGAAGAGCTTCTTCTTAAGGTACTCGGATTGGTGGATGTAGATGAAAAGCCTACCATGGGTTTTATCTATGAAGTTATGGATAGAGCCAAGTTGGCTATTCAAGAAAACTGCCGGTATCACACAAAGTATTGGAAGATTATTGATCGATGTTGGAACTTTCATCTACATTATGATTTGCATGCAGCTGGCAAGTAATATTGCAATTTAATAAAAGTTTAAGTGTACATTTACTGATCTACATAACTTGCCAGAAATTCTCTTAATTCTGACTTTAATTTATAAATGTAGGCTATTTTTTAAATCCACAATTCTTATATTGGGTACTACTTCAACTCACTCTGCTCAAGAAGCAATGAAAGGGGTTAAAGATGTCATCTAAAGATTGGAGCATGATATGGATAACCAAATCAGGGCAATCAATCAAGTAAGTGAAGTTGCCAATAAGAAATTTATACTCATTAATTTTATCCATTATAAAGTAAAAACAACTCATACTAATTACTAACTAAATAATATTCGCCCATACAGATTTTATTGTATTGGGATAAAAAAGATAAATTTGGATCTCCTTTGGCTCAAAGAGCTATTCAGCGACCTAATCCTGGTACGAACAAAGAAATAAAATATGTAATTTGTGCTATCTACATAACTGCAATTACAAAAACTCTCCTTGTTAATTGTTTCTTTTCAATTTTGTGTAGCTGAATGGTGGATCCATTATGGAACATGTGCCCCTGAACTTCAGCAAATTGCTGTCAAAGTTTTGAGCCAAATGACTTCTTTTTCTAATTGTGAGCGCAATTGGAGTACATTAAGCTAAATACATGAAGACAAGGAATAGGCTGAAATACAAGAAATTACAAAAATTTTTATTTTTATATTACAATATGAGACTCAAATTGAGGCACACAATGAGAAGAACTCAAGCTGAGATAGATGCCAGCTTTAATCCCATAAACTTGGATTACATCTTTAAGGAAGATGATCCATTGAGTTTGTGGTCGGAAGAAAGGGAAGCGCCTTTACTAGATGGTCTTGATGATAACCAATGGTTGAACTTGTCTGATGATGATGAGCCTAATCCAACAACTCAAGAGCAACAACAACAACCATCTAAGGGGACCAGTTTAAGTGCTACCACAAATAATAGTGGTGGTGGTGGTGGCTTAAGCCCACTAGACGAGAATGATGGGGGTGGTACTCAAGGTGGAGGTGAGCTTGAACATAGTGGTAGTGATGGATGTCCATCACTGTTTTTTCACGGGGAACACGGTTTTGGTGCATTTGCTGACGATGTTGAGTAGGTACCTTTCCCAAGCCTTCCAAGAATTTTCCGCCAAGGCCTAGACAAACAAGTGGCAGTTGTATGGGTGGTCTAGAAGAAAGTGACAAACACACCGTGAATTATCTGAAGAATCTTCCACAGAAAACCTTACACAGAGTTTAGGTGACTTTGGGCTTGGATACACATCCTCTCAAGGTAGTTGGGATCCACCCTACGAAAATTATCCACCATAACCACAGCCACCACCAATACCACCATATGCATCATACACATATCAACCTCACTACTATTCACCACCTGTGCAAAATCTTGAGTATCCATATCTATACCGACCTTATGCTTCTCCACTAGTTTACTATACAAAGCAGCAGCATGAAGATATAGATTATGGGGTATTCAATTACATCTTACTGGAGGGATGGGGAGATGAACAGGATCAATCACATGGATATAGTGAGGATCAACCACGACACTCATTTTGGGGAGATCAACAACAAAGTGAGCAAGGAGGGTCAGGAGATCAATGAAGACTTTCCTTTTGGTGGTGAACAAGTGAGTTTTGAATAATTTTAATTGATTAATGATCAGTGAAGACATGATAACTTGAAATAAATGCGCTAGAACTCTTTGAAAACATTAATATACAGTACTAGAAGGTTAATAGATGCATATCACTGCATTTGGGGGTTGGTGTGAAAAAAAAAAACAAAAAAATTTCATGGGCTCGGCGCCTGATACCCGTTACGTATCACCCAATACCCGTTACACCTTTACCGATACCGTTATGGGTCCGTTACCCGATACTTAAAACTATGCTCTGAGCTCCCCTCTTTAACCTTACATCCAACCATTTATGCTACCTTTAACAAAAGCATTTTGATAGGAAGAGACAACATCCTCTCCCACCTCTCTAAGTTTAGAAGCCAACATTTTGGAAATTGGTTTCTATATATTCCCCACAAGGTTAGTTATTGTAAAATCTCTAAAATCAATAGCCCCTCTTCTTTTTAGGAATCAAGAAAATAAAAGTAGTATTTAAGCTTCTTTCAAACTTTTTTTCAAATAGCTCTCTAAATACCTTCATCACGTCATCTCAGCCAATAACATAACATATATGAAAGGAAGTCATAGTGAAACCATATGGCCCAAGTGTCTTATCTCCCTGCGAGCTCTACAAAGCCTCCAAAACCTCAACTTCTGAAATAGGCCTCTCCAACATTTTCCTAGAATGATCACCAGTAGAGTCAAAAGTCAAACCATCCAAATGGGACTTCCTATCTATTCTTTAAACAATTGTTCAAAGAAACCCACTACACCATTTCTCACCTCCTCTTCTTCAAACACAACACCATCAATCTTCACTTCTGCACCATTGATCTCAACTTTGTAATTTTTAACTGTTAAATCTTAAATATATAAACATAATCTTGTGTATTTGTAGGGAGTATTAATATTATATCTCTGTCGACTTTGGTCTGTGGCTTTAACTGGAACCCAATTGTATGTTAGGTTAGGTTGGGATGTCTTGACTTAAGCCCAACCCTTTGTCTGAAAGCTGATCCCAAGCTTTTCCTGTTACTCGTGTTTTAGCTCATGTTGGCTGGTTCATATAATTGTTGTGTTTTTGGCTTATGAAATGATACTTAAACATGACAAAATCTATAATTCCACAATCAAGAGAAGGTGGCTTCATTCTATCTGTTTATGTTTTAATTGAAGGCATTCCTATAATGTTCATGTTTCCGAAATATGTCATGATCTCCTGTAATCTAGTGGAAATCTTTTAAGAAGATCTGGAGGAGGTTGTTTCCATCACCTCCTTCAAGCTTAAGGGAGTCATATATATTGCCTATTTGTTGCTACTTGAAGCCACTCACATTTTTCCTCTTCCCCTGGAAATGATATCTGTTGCAACAGATGAGGCCCTGTTATTATTATTTTATTTGGGATGCCGCTTTTAGAATAGGCTGGCTATGTATACTTATTTATCTTATTTTGCAATTACCTCACCAACATTTTGATTACAAGATAGATTCCTCATCCAACAACTTCTTTATCATTGAATTGTATTCACCAAATGAAATTCAGGAAAATCAGGGTTTATTGGACTGTCAAACGGCATGCTGCTGACTCAATCATCCTGATTATCTCTTTACTATTACAGTAGTAAATTTAATTTCTGGAAACTGGAGTGAAAATTTTAGCTTTCTCATCAACCTTTGTTTTAAGTTTGTTCATTCCCCTAAAAATTCAGGGTCAAGTGTTACTTTTATTAAATATTGCATTCTAGTTCGTTCTCAATGTAAGAAGGGAAGTCGATTTTTCCTTTGTATTTATTTGCAAATTTGTCATAATTTAACATGAGGTCATGAGTGGCATACAAATAGTGGTTCAGGACAGCCACTATATCGGCCATGAGAGGCATATAGAACCTGTATGAGCACGATTGGATGGTTTTACGTGATATGATTTGTAGATTCTCAAATAGTTATTAAAACTGGGTTTTACGTGATATAATATATAGATTCTCATATAATTATTAAAACTGCCCACTGACTAAATGGTAGAGATAACCATGAGGTGATTAAAAATCTCAATGATTTCACTGATGTGAATATGTACTTAAAGTCAATTACAAAATAGGAAACTGAAGTAGTCTAAACCTTTTCTAGAATTCATTTTAATGGTTGTAAAGTTACACTTTTCATATAGATATATATATATATATATATATATATATATATATATATATATATATATATGTCATCAAATCCAGAAGTAGTGGCTAAACCTTTTCTAAAATCCTTTTCAGTGGTTAATAGCACCAAGATTTAGTGCGATAGTGACATCCATTTGATTCAATTTGAATCAGCCTTAAATCACAAGCCCTTCCCCCCTTCCTGTTGTACTTAATAGACTTAAAGGACAACCTGACCAAATATGTGACGACTCTGTATTGGAAACCTCCTACAGGTTTTTGATTTAATGGAACAACAAAACTTTGTTTATCAATGGCTGGGGTTGCTCACTGAGGATGATTTTGTTGACTGTGGCTTCTCAAGCAATTTCTCAAATTATTCAAGTCATTCTCTGGACTACACCTGAGCTCTCTATTCTCTGTTTTTTCTTTTGGTATTTGCTGCTAAAACTCATGCCTTCTATATCTTGTAGACTTTTATTAGTTGTTATTAATGAAAATATTGTATTGATGCAATTCCCAAATTACCCAAGTGATTCTCTGGACATCAACATGAGCTCTCTGTCCTTTCTAATTTTTATTTTGATATTTGCAACTAACATTTGAGCCTTCTATTTTTATAAGGACTACTTTCAGTTATTGTTTGGTATTCAAACCCTAACAAGGATGCCATCATTAATTTTATGTTATACTGAGAAAACATAATATATAATTGAAACTTGGTTTCGATCTTAATATGGTGTAGCATCTCATACATCATAAAAAAGTACCAATGCTGTAATCTATCTAGTAACATACTGCATGTGTATATCCCACAAATAATAATCGAAACAGCAAAGATCTAAGAAGTAGATATGAGAAGTAGAAGCATATCTTTATGTTTTTCTCCCGCGGAGACTTAGTACAGTTATGCTGATCAAAGGTACTCGTTTCCATTATTTTTTCAAAGAAATTAATATTCCATCTTGCATTATATATTAGTATGGATGGCATGCATTAATTGTCAAGCTACTTCAGTTCTTTGTTGTTTGGTAAAAAATATAAATGAATGACAAGGATCAAATTAGGTGTGGTATGCATCCATGTAGGTTTTCCCTGCCTAAAGTTCTACATCCAAAAATGTAAAAATGACTCATCATTTGACATTATTAGTGGAGTACTCTTTGCTTTTTAGAAGTGATCTGGACAGTCAATAGGAACCCTTTCTTACCAATGGACTTGTAGTCTAGGGTTTATAATCTCAACCCTAACTCAACTCAACTCAATAAAACCTTGATCCCAACACCATGGGGTTGGCTATATGAATCCTCTTTCACCATTCAGCTCTATCAAGGGCTATATCATTTGTTAGATTGTAGTAGATATGTCCTTTCTCACTTCATCTAGCCAAGTTATTCTGGGCCTTCCTTTTGTTTTTTAAAGACATTCGACTTTGTGAGATGTATTGTAACTATTTTTTTATCAGTAAAGCTAGCTTAGTCTGTTAATATGAGTATTTTAGTAGTTAGTAGTTTCCTAATATTGGGTTATAAGAGTTCAGTAGTTTCCTAATTTTTGGTTATTAGACGCTTAAAAATAGGTTTGTATCTCTTTCTTTTTTTCTTTTTTTTTCCAAGTTAATTTGAATTATTTCTTTTGTACAGTTATATTATGTAAACTTATAGACTTGAATCAAGTCATCCTTCCACACTAGTGCATTTCAAGGTCTTTGTTGCACATGAACAAACCTTCGTCTAACTAGAGCCACTCCTACTTTCCAAAGAATGCATTCATTTCTTATTTTATCTTTCCTTGTATTATCAGTTATCTATATTAATATCTTCATTTTGACTATACTCATTTTCTGTATATGCTGTCTTTTAGTTGTTTAACATTTAGTAGCATGAAGCATAATTGGTTTATTAACTATCTGTTAAAATTTTCCTTTTAACTTGATAGGGAATCTATAGTTACACAGTACTCCAGAAACACTTCTCCACTTCATCTACTCTGCGATAATTTTATGAGCAGCATCCTTTCCAATCTTTCCATCTCTTTGGACAGTTGATCCAAGCTATCGAAAATAGTCACTTTTAGATGTGTCTTCTCCATCAATTTGCACTATGCCCTCATTTCTATTCCCAGTTTTGACTAAATTTACATACCACACATTTTGTTTCAGTTTGACTTAACCTAAAACCATTAGATTCTAAGGTGTTTCTTTAGAAGTCTAGCTTAGAATTAACTCCTATTCTAGTTTCACCACGTAATATTATATTGTCAGCAGATAACATATATCATGGAACATCTTATTGAATACATCTAGTCAGTTCGTCTATAACTAAAGCAAAAAGATAAGGACTTAGTGCCAATCCTTGATGCAAGTCTATTATCATCGGGATTTCACTTGTCTCACCTCTCGTTTTATCACTAGTTACAGCCAAGGAATTAAATATTAGTATCGACGGATATATCGAGGGTCCCAAAAATACGGATATATCAATCGTATAGGATATATCGATATCGATTTAAAGATATGACGGATATTATTAGTTAAACACTGATATTTTCAGTGAAACTCTACAAAACATTTATTTAGATAATATTACACAATTTAGACTCAAAACATTGCACTTTAAATATATATATATATAAGACAATAAAGTGTTGTAGAGGGTACAATAAAGTGTCCTGTGTTTCTATAACATTAAAATATACGGGAAAAAAAAAAAGAAGGTATCTTTAATGATGTGGCCAATGATCTAACCATTTTTTTAAACCAAAATCAATCCTTGAAAAAAGGTGGACGGTTTGAATTAATTAGTCCACTTGAATTGATTAGGGACACCCTTTTAGGGATGTATTTTAATAGTATTTTTGTAAATATAATCAAAGAGTCAAGAATAATTTGTATAAAAAATTATTAAATTATAATTTTTTTTAAAAGCATAAAATTATTAGTAAAAGATATATAATTATTTTTAATATAAAAAGTATTAGTCTTGGGGTCTTTTTAATAATAACTATAAAGAAAGGGATAAATTTTCAATAATAAATATAAGAAAAGGGTAAATTGGTAAATGCCATGTATTAATTCATGTCTATCCACAGAACCTAGAAGCTTCTTATTTTTCTTTAAACTTTAAATCAGATATGAGCCTCCCGATCAACCCCAAGGCTTTGTTTGGATTGAGAGAGTTGGAGAGAAGAGAAGAGAAACTCATTAAGATAAGAGAAGAGAAGAGAAGAGAAAGTTAAATGACTTTCTCTCCACCTTGTTTGGATAGAGAGGGGAGAAAGTTAAATGACTTTCTCTCCACCCTGTTTGGATAACCTTCATAAGAGAAGAGAAGAGAAGGTTATAAGGTGTAAATTACAACATTGCCCTCATTTACATAAAAACAAAATAATTTTCTTGAGAGTTTTTTTTTAGACAAAATCAAGATGTATTCTTCCCAAGCTAAGTCTGATCTTAAGAAAACACTGGAAAGGTGTAGTAGACACAAAATCAAGCTCAGCAATAAAATTGGTTTGTCAATAGAAAAACTTGATTTGGATATGCATAGCCTGGATATTGAACTGTTGTATTGAAGCTTAAGCTGAAATTAACACACACAAAAAATCCTTTATATTTATAAGATGTATTCGATTTACTGCCACACTGGGGATGAGTCCCGGAACAAGTGTTCACGCATTTTACTAGCCAAAAACTAAAATTAAAGTCAGAGATTCTGATTTTACA
>JAESVK010001396.1:977994-1005486 GCA_017140935.1 Hamamelis virginiana | reverse complement strand
TTTTTTTTTTTCTTTTGGTGAATAAATTAAAGCAAATTTATAAAGGGAAGCATTTATCGAAAGCCTGTTGTGATCTCCTGGATTTTGCAGTTGCGTTGTGAAGCACCAGCACAATTTAACCCATATAAGTCAGGAAGTCAGAAGCCAAAGCAAAATGTTTAAATACCTACATTGCATGGTAACTTCAAAGAAGAAAATGATATGAATAAACAGCTCCTAGGTTGGACTCTTTTGCTGGACCTGGACAAGGGTGACAAAAATTGGGTCCAATTAAGAATCAAGCTGGAAAATAAGAGGGCATTAGGTCGAGACCAAGGCTGAAGCCAAACTTTGAACACCCTCAACACATCTCATGGCTGGTCAGTGTACTACTGCAACTTGGTTAAATATCACGTGTGGCTTTGCACGAGTTGCTGGATGAGTCCAAGCTGGATGAAGGGTACCTATTTCTACCAATATTAGGGATCAACAGAGCATTATAAGCATAATAACAGCAGAGAAGTAACAAGATTTCTTCAAACAAAAATATAATTTTGCACGATAGAAGGAAGAAAATGAAGAATCACTGATTCCCTTTAATAACATAACCTGGTCCTTCCATCCCAATCCAACTCAAAATCATCAAGAATTTCCACAGATGCTAGGTATTTTCAAATATACAATGTAGAACACACCAAATTAAAGTTCACTAAAGAGAGCAAAAAAAAAAAAAAGTTGAGATAGCAAAACAAAAAATCCCTGTAAACAAAGAGCACCCTCCATTCATTTCCAGATATTCTAGATAGCAGTAGAAAAATAGCATATGAATGAATACCAGTAGCAAAATATGTTCTGAACAAAAAACCATCAAGTCTGTTTTGAACCTTCATTCTAAATAACCTTCATTCTAAATAATTCCGGCAATTCGCAGTTGGCACAGTATAAACTGCAATCTGTTTTGAACTGGACAAGCAAAGAAGGCCCTCACTTTCCCTAGATTATCGATAAAGAAGCAATACGCCTTCATGCACGTATCTTCATCAAGTCCTAAGTGACTCAATTCAGTAAAAAGATCTGTGATTTCCAGTCGACTCAAGCTTCTCATTTCATTTCTTTCATGCAGAATTTTATTTCCCATATCCATTGCATCTGCAACTCGAGCAATAGAACCGCTTAGCTTCTCTTCATCTAACCCTGAAGTTGCCTTCCTCTTTTTTGAAGAAGAAGTGGTTGCAGTCTGGCTAGGTGCCTCAGAATTAGGTGCTTCAGCAGAAGCTGCCTCATTCGGTGTGGTTGGAGCAGATTGCTCACCATTAATGCCTGTGAAGCTCTCTAGCGTGGCAAAATCACTTGCAACCATATGGTCAATGTCATCAATAAAGTTCCCACCATCCCCGCTAGCTTCACAAGTTTCTGGCTCTGAAGTCAATTGGTGAACTCTCTCCCTCGCAGTGATCGCGCCCAAACCTGTTGCCCTATCCTTTCCAAACAACCTTGATAGTTTTTCATAATGTGGGATAGGAGTAGTAGCCCATTTCTTTGCTTCAGATTTGGCCTACAATATTTGAAAAATTTATATTAGCATAACTTTCATGCATCCAAAATTAAAAATTATAATAAAAGCATACCAAATATGTAAGAAACATACATCGAACATAAGTTTCCAAACTTCCGGTTCAGCATCCCACATATGTGTTGTTGGATTCCACGCAAAACCACTCATCCCACCCATAAATATGTCATAGCATTCATTGAAGTTCTTCTTAATCGTTTTTAAACGATTCTTCACTTGTTGTTTATTTATCACTTTCCCAAGCCTCTCAAAAAATTCCTTTAGGACATTGTCATACGCTGTGGTAGTGAATGTTCCATTAACCCTGTTGCCACAATCATTTTCGTGGACTAATGCTTCAATTAGAACATCATCCATTTGGGGTGTCCATTTTTCATGGTCACCCTTTTCAACAGTCGATTTTGCCCTGCTCATTTATGAGATATACAACAAGACTACAAAAAAATCCAAACATACAATCACCCTCATAACTATGGAATATTAAACACTATCAAACCATATTATTAAAATTGTTCTAGATAAGATATGGAATAGTAAAAATTAACAAACCACATAATAACAATACAAACAAACCATAGCATACATAATCGTTCGATATTACACATCATAAGCTTAGAAATATTAAAAATTATCAAATATCACCCTCTGTTCAACACATAGTCATTCCACATAGTAGCTGCTATATTATCCCTAATAATTGCTCCTTTCCTAGCATCGTCATCGGTGTTGTCTCGTCTACCAACTTCATGAATAGAGTGAGTTTCATTTTCAAGTTCTCGATCAACTTCAGCAATAAGATTTTCGTTAGGATCAACACTCATTAAATAATTATGTAAAATGCAACATGCTAGAATAATATCTGTTTGTGTGTCAACGGAATAAGTGGGCTCTGTTGTGCTTCCTATAATAGGAAATCTTTTCTTCAATACACCAAAACATCTCTCAATAGCATTGCGCAAGGATGCATGTCGATGATTAAATAGCTCATGAGCATTCTCCGGTGCACGTGTGGAATATTCTTTTAAGTGGTAACGAACGCCTCTATAAGGTGGGAGAAGACTACTCTTAAGCATGTATCCAGCATCAACGAGGTAATATTTACCTATCAATAATTGAAAATCTTTATCACACACAAGCATGTTTCCAGCATCAATTCAGTAAATTATGTTATTTTGTAATTAGTTACCTTCGGGAATTTTTAGATTATCTTCTCTTGTTAGAGCATTTTTTATTATTCTTGAATCAGATGCAGTCCCTTCCCATCCAGGTAAGACATATGTAAATTTCAAGTCAAATGAACATGCAGCCAACACATTTTGTGTTGGATAATCCTTCCTACCACGATATCTCGGTGCATCAATGTTGGAAACTTTCACACGTACGTGTGTTCCATCAAGTGCACCTATGCAATCCTGGTATAACGAGAATAAGTCAAATATATTAACCATTAGTGCATACAATGAAGTAACATGAAAGTTATGTATTTTACCTTAAAGAATGGAAAGAATCTACTGCTATTGAGTATTTGTGGAGGAACCTCTGATCCGTCAGGTTGTTTAAGAAATAGATTCTCCAATGATATAATGGCTCTCAAGACACGGTGAAAATGTCGAGACGTAGTCTCTGAAGAACGTTTGAAGTGAAATGAAATGACACGATTTTTTTTATTATGTGCTAAAATGTAAAGAAATTTGGCCACTTGCTCTTCTAGTGTCGATCTTCTGGTGTCAGTGAGACGACCAGATGTTCGAAGGATATTGCATAAATTTTCAAATGCTTCAGGTGACATACGTAAAATATCACGTGTTCCACTAGAAGTCCTAAAATCATCCATTAATTCCTTACGTCGCCTTTCATTGTTTTTGTAATCTTCACGAGACAAAATCAAACGTTCCAAGCGGCTTTTTTTTGAAGAAATATGGTAGCAACATGCCACATTTATTACAAGTAGTGCAGCGATTCGCCTCCTTTTATCCCACTCATCAACAAATTCATCATCAGAAGAAGAACTATCCATCTACCTTGAATCCAAACACTAATATCAACATAATTTATCACTATATAAATTAACAATTTTTTTAAATTGCAATCTTTTTTGAAACACAATGTATTATTTCTACATAGAGTAAACGTGCTAAAATGTTCTGGCTAAGTGCTTAATTTCAACATATCAATTCACATATGAAAGCACAAAATGTCAACAGATGACTAACATTATATATTATGGGGTTTTTGATCTATATATGCTATGAATAGAAATCTTGCCCATCATCATTGTCACGGTAATTAGATCATATATTTTAATTTAGGCCAAAATACATCAATGTATTGTCGTATTGTAGATGTGCTTGTTTAAATGTACTTTTAATACAATTGTCATGCAATCCTATACACCATGCACTATCCAAAAGAGTCCTACTGTTGTGTTCCACTACACCATTTACTTAGTGAAATGTCCAGTGAGATACACTATGCCTCGCAGTTTCCCAACATTCTTGTATTATTCTATCCGCCTGTCTAATCTATGTTGATGCTGATGATGATGGTTGACTTCAAACCAATCCCAGACAAGTTCCAAGTGCTAGAAATAACTATATAAGCTAAAGATTAATGAAATAAATTACACTATCATTATATCTGCACAACCAGTATCACATCAAGAACTGTAAAAGGTGGTCTGGGCAACTAACACTACACTCTGAGTTGATAAGAAAATAAAAGTGCTTGCTAAGGTATTCTATCAGCAGAGACTACAATACATTATGATTTACTTCCAAAAGACAATCCAACCATTAAAATAAAGCATGTCTTTTTCACTCAAGAGAAACGGGCATCCATGGATTACCCCCCCAAAATCGTGGGTTTGAATTCTTCCCAGGTTGATATTTTTGAAGCAGCATTTGCATAGTCATCTGCACCAAACCTCCATTGGGTTCCACAAGCTTTGCCAGTAAAAAGGTCCTTCAAAATACTTACATATAAGAAAGATTCCATGGGCAATTGGCCATACTTAACTGCCAATTAATTTCAGGTGCCATTAACCTCAGAAAAATCAATGGGTTAAGTTCACATATTAAGCCATAATTTATGGTCTTAAAAGTTTACTGGTATATAGTAACTCCTCTAGGTTTAAGAAGTCACAATTTCTATACTTGCTAGTTGTGATTCTATTTTTATGTTCAGTCTTCTAACCTTTTAAAGTAATTGAAAATAAGTCCATTAACATAGTTAGTCTTTTGCTCTTCTGAAGTAACTCCAGCAAGTAGCTCAGCACAAAAATATATAAATAAATAAATAAAAATAAAAAAGTAACTCCAGCAAGTCCTAAAACACTTTAACATGTTAGTACTAAATTTACTTGTTTATAAATCTTCAATAAATAATTAAGGTAAATCTCTCTTAAACCCCAACTTACTAGATCTCCCAAGGGAAATCACCTTCCATCTCTTCCATTCATAATTCTCGCTTCAACTATTATCGCAGCATTCATTCTCCCTCCCTCATCCTTTCACCTTTCCCCAAGTACTTTTAATACATTCATGCCACAATCTTGTGAAATACTCTGTCTTGTTTTGTTTTCTCGTTAATTTCACTTACCCTTTGTTTGGTTGCTGAGAAAACTGAAGGAAAAAAAAAAGAAAAAGAGTAGGGATACTTTTTAAGTCCTATGTTTTATTTTGTTTTGGTTTCTAAGAAATGAAATGTCACCTAGACTAAGCGAAGAATTGAAACAGGCTTAGCTGTTTTCTTTTTAGACCCGAGTAATGAAAAATATCAAGGATGAGCCATTGCTTCTTACATGGTATTTAAATGCAGGGATGGCATACAACATAGGAAAAACTCTTGGCAAGATGGTGTTTCAGGGACAAATTGTCCAATTCCTGCTGGTTGGAATTGGACATATGACTTCCAGGTTAAGGATCAAATAGGGAGTTTCTTTTATTTCCCTTCCCTAAACTTCCAAAGAGCATCAGGGGGATATGGGGGAATCACCATAAACAACAGAGATGTTATTCCTGTACCCTTTGGGACACCAGATGGAGATATTACAATATTTATTAGTGACTGGTACATGAAGAGCCATAAGGTCAATGTAGATGTTCATTGTCACACTAGAAGTGACAGTGACAAAAGCTAGGATGTCTAGCCTCAATGGAATTACTTGTAAATGAAGAATAGCAAAGTAATTTGGAGAGTTGCATCACATTATCTTCTTCAGTTTTTATGTAAATGAAGGAATAGGAAAATATTTGAGGATGGGCCTCCTAGGCTTATGTATATTTCGCTTGTACAGGCCTTGGACATTTTTATCAGTTTCAATATATATATATATATAATGATGACAGAAATTTAACAGAATATCAATCATGCATACTATCAATTAGTTGATAATGATGACAAAAATTTAAGTATATCCAACAGAAAAAAATAATAAAGAAAAAAAAACATAGCAAAATAATATGATATGAGATTGAACTGAGAAACAGAGAGTAAAGATGATACAATATTATTGGTCATCAATATCATGATGTTGCCGTCACACATCAATATTTTAGGCACAGGGTTTGAAAAGCTTGAACTGAGTTATGCAACCATGGTCCAATTGTGTCTAGCTACAAGAAAAGCATATATATAGACTGTGAAACATAGAGTACAGTAGCTCTATTCTTAGATTCATAGCACTAGGCCAAGTTCCCATTCTTGTGTGTGTGTGTATATATATATATATATATATATATATATATATATATATATATATATATTAGAATGTATGTATGTGTGTGTGCGCGCATGTGTATGTATGTATGTGTTTGAGGATGTGTACCCATACTTGAACAGAGAAGGAGACGACGACGGAGTGAGTCACCGACAGCTGCTGGTGGAGGAGGAGCTTCTCTTGGGCAGAGCTGACTCGAGAAGCACAAACCCTAGACTGAAGATGTCTTCGAATAAGTATGGACAGGGCAAGAAATATGTGAAATTGGCATGGGCAAAATTGTAAAAATGCACCCCTTATAATCCCATTCTCTTCTCTTCTCTCCAATTCTCCCCGATTTGGAGAGAACGAAAATGGCTCCTATTTCTCTCCCCTTTCTCCCCCCTTTCTCTCCCCCTCCTCCCCTTTCTCTCCATCTCTCTCAATCCAAACGAGAGAAACTTAAAAAGTTTCTCTCCTCTTCTCTTCTCTTCTCTCCAACTCTCTCAATCCAAACATAGTGCAAGAGAGGAGAGAGAAGAAAGAAAGAAAGAAAGAAAAAACTATTGGCAGGCAGCGGTAGCCAGCAGCAACCAGCGGCAGCCAGCAGCAACCAGTAGCAGTCATCGAGAGCTGAGAGAGAAGAGGCCGAGAGGAGCTGCACCGTCGAGCATACCTCAAGCTAGTACTGCCGGCGCCGAGAAGGAAGATTCCTCAACACCGATCGCACCCCACCTCTCTATTATCTTTTCTCGTTGTAGTCACTCGGCAAAGAAGAAGAATAAGAAGAGGAGGAGGAGGAGGAGAGTAAAGGAGCATACCGACATTAGTGACCAGGCGTATCGCCAATATATCAGTAGATTTCGGCGACATTTTGCTTTTATCTTCAGAAAACTTACCGATATGCGATAAATTTCCGATATATCTCGATATGTATAGATATATCTACCAATATTATGCCAAAAAGATATGACCTGCATATTTTGTATCGAACACCACCGATACACCGATATATTGCGGATATATCGGCGATTTTTAATTCCATGGTTACAGCTCCATCATACACGTCCTTGATTAGATTAATATATTTAGTAACTAGTTCATCCCTTTCTAGTGCCCACCTCATTATTCCCGAGGGACCCTATCATAATGCATAATGCCACGGTAGTTAGTGCAGCTTTGAATCACCTTTACTCTCATATTAAGGCACCGAAATACTTTTCCTCCATTCATTGGGCATTCTTTTAGTCTTCAACATCTTATTAAACAATTTAGTCAACCAAATATATGTTAAAGTATCTTTTCTCTCTCTCTCTCTCTCTTTTTAAAGCAAGTGTTGGTGATTATGAGATCATATGCTATAGGTGAATTCTAAGATAGTGTCAGTGACTAAACCTCGAGGGATAGCTTAGTTGGCAAGGGACCACGCCTCAAGAAGCGGAGGTCATGAGTTCGACTCGTGCTAAACTCTTGGAGCCACTGGAGGGCTTATCCGGTCGTTAACTTCAGGGTCCCGGGATTAGTCGAGGTGCGCGTAAGCTGGCCCGGGCACCCGGTTATCAAAAAAAAAAAGAAAAAAAGATGGTGTTAGTGTTAGAATCTTGAACCCACTTTTTGAAAAAATTTGTTAGGGGATATATCCTATAGGAAAGGATGTAGAATTATATGATAGTCTACATTGTAACAACCACAAACGCCTTTGTCCTGGACACAAAAGGAACAAAAAACCCTTTCTTTTTATATCTTTCTTTTTTGGTCATGAAGCTGAAGTTCAAGTTAAGATCTACTTTGTCGCCTTCTTGTAATTAGAAAATTTTGTAGCTAACTACTTTCTAAATGGACTATCCCTGCTAAAGTTAGATGAGCTGTGGACAATAGTCTTTGTTACTGTTTCTGCCTAATCTGAAAATTTGTTAAAGTTGAATGTAAGTTCCTCTTCCAAGTAGGATTGGAGCTGAATAAATCAATCAATTCTTATAGAAAACTTTTGCATGTTGCATACCTATAGATACATTAGTGATTCCATGTCCTTTTCCATCTTGTTTTGTGAATTCAGTGGTCTCCTAGTGAACTTTTAGCTATTTGTAACTTGATAATTCTTGTTGAGTTCTTGAAAAATGCGGGAGCTATAGAGAGATTATCCAAATCATTGTATCATCAGAACATCTTGGAAATCATTAGCAAACTCAAAATCATTGGCGCATTCTAAAAGTGAATTAGCTTTTAACAGCATTATATAATGCACCATTTCAATTGAAATTACGGTTGTAAGCTTCTTTAGATCTCCTTGTATTTCCAAAAATCAAATCCAATTCCACACTGCATGGAGTTTAACTAAAGTAAAACTCTTAAACCCTTTTCTACTTAGAATTGGTGATTTTGTTTGATATTTTTGTCGATGTCCTTAACTTTACACAAGTTAATCCACCTAGGTGATGAACATTATTTTATCTGAAGTTGAAGTTTGAAACCATAGTTGGAATGCTTCACCAGATTGTATTAATCATCATCATCTTCTTCTTTTTTCTTCTTCCCTTTCTTTGGTTTATTTGATCTTATATGTGAGAGGAATTGATAAAACAGGATTCGCAGTGAAAGACGAACAACAAAAATTTGTAAAACTTGAATCCTTCCATCAAAACTAAGCAAGGAACGAACACAAGCATCGAACCATGAATTTTAAACCAAGAATACATATTTAACAAATTAAATAAACTTACTTGATTGCCTATGATGTAACTTCGAAATCAAGTTTCAAAGCGGATGAAGCCTCCAAGGTATTCACACGGGTACAAGATTTCAAGAATCCTTGCTACTCCACAACTCTTTGGAAGAAGCAAGCTTGGAGAGGGAGAGGGAGAACTCGGCTATGGAGAAAGAGAGCTCTAGGGATTTCGGCCCTTAGGGTTTTCTCACTTCTATTTGGCTCCTCTAATGTGATGGATGGTTGCTTAGTGCTAGCTTGACCTACCATCACTTATTTATAGAAAATATTCCTCTTATTTATGATTTGACCCCTCACTTATTAGCAATTAATAATAAGGACCAAATTAATAATAAATAGGAATATTTCCCTCTCACTAATTCAAGAGACTCACTTATGCCCTTATTATGTGTGACTCTTTGGATTCACTCCAACTTAGTAGTGGACATGGACATCTCAATGTCTCCAAAAATAGAAACTTTCTATTTATGGTTCAATTGGAACAATTCCAATTTTGCCCTCATTGATAACACTTTATCAATAGGCCTTCACTAGTCATGAGTGATATTTAGCAATATGTCATGACGTACCCTAGATATGGGTGAATAGTAGAACTAAATGAACCCTTCATGTTACTTAATCCTTTATCACCTAATTTCACTGTTAAGATAATCAGGTATGGTTATAAGTCAACCCCTATCTTAACAACTTGTTATATGTTCTACAAAATATAATCTCAATAAGATGAACCCGATGAAACTGTTTTCACAGTTCACCTATCACTCTGGCCAAAGATTTAGTATGAGAATTATCTTTGTGAACAAAGCCCGACATTCTCTCTCATCAAAGTGAGAGTGATGATTCCTTCTTGCGCACTCATTTACCTTCATACATAACTTATTAGAGCTAACGAGTACAGATTACACCCTGATGGTTAAGGATGTACAAGATACTATCAAACTCTAAGAACCTATGCACAAGATAACTATGGTGCCTCAGGTCTAAGGATTACCAAATAAATAGACGTAACATAAGAATATTCTTTTGACTTAAAATCCATAAGAATATTCTTGCAAATCATGTTCAGCGTACATATTCTCTAATATGCACCCACAAATTAACTATAGTGTCTCTACACAGATAGGAAAAACTACTTATCCTCCCAATTAGAGTTAGTTTAAATCTATACTACTCTTAATGATTTATAAACCTCCAATTTAATAAACCTATGAGTAGGAACTTCTTTAGAATAAATGTGTGTGAGAAATATAAGTCTCCATATCTCAACAACTTGAAATATATATTTCTTTTATCATTTATTCATGGACCTTATCATATTTATATATTTAAATATACAAGACAAGGTATACCTTCTAATTAATATAATACGAAATTGATATGTTCTTTAGGATTGGTTTTAGGGCATCTCTCCAACAATCTCCCACTTGCACTAAAACCAATCACCATAGTATCGTATACTAGTCTTCGCGTAAGACAAGGCTTCTAACATACATAAAATGTGTTATAGCAAAGAAGATTCCATGTAAACAAACTTTGCAATTTATTATTTTTAATAATAGTAATTAAACTAAAATCCGCTGCCAACTCTGATGTCCTAGTAAATAAGACCCGTGTTTTCGAAAGAATACAATATATACTAGACATTCCTTTGGGCAATTTGTAAATGGTATCCTTTACATAATTTCTTTATATATACAAGTATTTCATTCTTAAACTTTTTTAAGAATATACATGTTTATATTCAGAATCCCTATTCTGAATCAACAACCAATATATTGCTAACAACTACTTGTAGCATTAATGATATTGATTTAAGTACATTACCCTTAATCATATGAGTCTCTATATTTATGAAATATTATGCTCATATGAAATCCCTCATAAAATCGAATTTTTGAGAGATTTGAATTCTTATAACGATTATGGAATTCATTGTATGTACTTTATAAAGAAATATAAGAATAATATTGATGACTTTATTGCTCTCACTTGCCTTTTGAAACAAGGTATTTTATGTATTAAACTTTTTAATAACATAAAATTCCTTTTGATGTTTAACTAAGCTATAGTTCTCAACCATTGTGGAAATATTGTTTTCCAATAACTATTTATTTGAGAAAACAAACTTTTGAAGTTTATTTAAAATATCTCATAATCCCAAATAATCTTTAAACTTTATCGTTTAACATATTTAAGGTCTATTAGTGATATAAGATTTAACCAAATATTCTTAATATTTTTCTTTTAGTTTTACTTCATCTGAATCATTTGAACTTTTCAAATATTCATAGTTTTGAATCATTATAATGCTTTCAAATATTAAAATAGATATGAAGTATACAAACTAAAATATTAGGTTAATACATCTTTTGTATTAACCTTATAATCTCCTTATCGATTCATATTAATTAATGAATCAAAATTCATTTATTAATGTGATCCTTTAAAGTTGAATCCTTATATACTTTTACATGCATTTATTCAAAGCATTCATAAAAAAAAAAAAGAACTTTAAATCAATTGACAGAAATAATCTAACATATCCAATATCATAGATAAACTGTTTTAAATAAACAAAGTATTCAAAACTAAATAAAACTTTAAAAAGAAGTATTTATTACAACTGGCAATTAAAAGTTCTTATAATCTAAATAAACTAGTCAAGAATCAAGCTTCAATTTCAAAAGCAGCAACTCTTGATCATTTTCCAAACATAGCAAGCTCGATGTTTACTCGACCTTCTGCTTCCCTTTGTCTCCTACATACAATCGTATTGTATAATAAAAACACAATTTGGTATCTTATACCATAAACAAAATACTAATTCTCAATTAGTAAATGAATAAAGAACAAGACGTACCATCAGAATAACCATTCTTCAAAGAAGCTAGGTACTCCTTACAGTTTCTTCTCCAATGACCAGTTTTGCCGCAGCGGAAACACTTTCCATTGGATTTCTTCTTCTTTATGCCTCATTTTGGCTTATCATTGGACTTCTTCTTCTTTCCCTTTCCCTTAGGCTTGGTCTTAGAAGTGGAAGCCCCATCAATAGCCAAAACGTTCCCTTTGGAGTCTTTTTTCAAGGTCTCCTCAGTAGTCACTAACATGTTCATCAAATCAGTCAGGGACATATTCGCATTTACATCAGACATGTGAAAGTTCATGATGAACTGCTTGTAGCTGGCAAGTAGGGAATGAAGCAGAATGTCAATCCAGTCTGCAGCTAAGACAAATTTCAGATTTCTGAACCAGTCTTGGAAATTGGGACCAGTCAAACGGTTGTCATCAAGTATTCTAGAAAGATGGTTTAGTGGAGCCATCTACAACAGAAAATAATAAATATAAATTTCATATTATTAAACCCTAAAAACTTTTTGGTCTTTAAGTTTTACAGTACCTCCCACTATTTCATTCAAATCTCATACTCCCTTTAATGAGACTCTGGAATTTCAACATTGAATTTCCTTAGTGGGGATTGGAGTGCCATTAAGAATTAGTAGTCCTCACATAATAGTTTCTTGGATACTAACCCTTAATGAGTCGATAAATCTTTATCCTAATGCTTCTCAAAGCAAGTTCCAATTGTCCTTTAGCCTCTAAAATATAGTACCCTCACATAATAGTTTCTTGGATAGTATATTTTAGTTAAGTCATACCCACCATTCACACAAGTATGGTCAACATTCTGATACACGCCTCACATAATAGTTTCATGGGATGCACCAGCTTCTCACCTCATGATATCCTATATGTAATAAGATAAGATGAACCCTCAGGATGGACATGTTCCCACATATCTGCGGCTAAACACACCCATCACAAGAATCCCCTTACCTTATAATGGTGGGAGGCTAGGATAAGGCCCATGGCCTCTTCCTTACAACTTAATTTTGAAATAAATGAGTTTTGTAAAAAATGTCTCATTTATACAAACATACATCACATGCATAACATATATATATACACTACTACAAAAAGATGCAAAGAAAACAGTAAATAGAAAACGGTTTTGGAAACTGTTTTAGAAAGAGACCAAAGAAAATGGTTTTCAAAACCGTTTATTTTAGTAATATTTAACAATGGTTATTTTGTGACCTTCTTTGATGGGCATATTATTAAGACGGTTTTGGAAATCGTTTTAGAAAGAAACCAAAGAAAACGGTCTTTCTGTTTTCTCACATAAACTATAAAATATTATTTTATATAAAATGTGAATGCTATTCTCATGGTTCAAACATTGAACCATGTGTTAAAATATTTAATTATGCTATTACATTTTACCATTAATCCAAGATTTGGTTGGTGTTAAGTATTTAAAAGAAAATTAAAGTAACAGTATCTTAGTTTTTTATACTTATATATATTAAACATAAATATATTTAAAATAATACATTTATAAAATTCAATGTCCAATCGTTAACCAAATGATTCAACTGGTGACCCACACCTTTGTCGCGCTAGTTGGGTCTGATAATCATGGCCGGGTTTGATAATTATGGCCTTACGCATCATATATTGTTTACTATAAACTGATAGCATAGTTATCAGAATCGGACCGGACATTTACCCGGACAAGAGGCCGGGTGGTCGGGTCATTGATTCAACCACCGGGTCAATGGTCAGACTTCTTAATTATAAAATATATATTATTTTAAATATATTTGAGATTTTACAAGTATATGAATGTAATAAGGTTATATTTTATATATTGCATTATAATAACAACAAGTAAAGCATAGCCTAGTGGTAAAGGCTCTCATCCTTTTTAAAAGGTTAGGAGTTCAAACCTCAAGGAATGCAACTTTCATTAAAAATAGTTTGAATTATTAATTGAACGGTTCAAGGCAGTTTACTTCCTTATCCGGTCCAATAATCAACCCAAGACCAGTTAGGAGTCCGGTTCACTAGTCCGACCGATCGAGCTAGTCCGGGTCTAATAACTAGGACCGAGAGACTTTTAGATATATTTCTAACCATTTTTGTACGTGTCATATTTGAAAGCGGTTTTAAACCGTTTTTGTATGTAGAACATTTAAAAACGGTCCAAAACCGTTTTAGTATGTGGAGTAATAACAACGGTTATAAACCGTTTTCGAAGGACTACTACCATTAGAAAACACACGTCTTGAGGACGGTTCCGCAACCGTTTTAAAAGGGTTATGAAAACGATTTAAAATTGTTTTCGTAGGATTTTTTTGTAGTAGTGATATATATATATATATATATAAAGATTCAAACCAAACTTTATTATTAGTCCTCGATAATCCTCCCACTGTCCTCCTAGAGGTTATGGTGGATTCATCTTGAATATATAATAAATTAAGTCTAGGCCCAACAAGCATACATCTCATATATAAATGGGCCTTGGTATGATTATGGACTTTTAAGGGTGGGTTCAAGATTTGAGCAAAAAAGATGAACCCTAGGTCTAATTAGAAGAGGGTTGGGTGATCGTAATTAAAACTATGTAACGATTACATAAAGACAAAAAGATCTTCTCAAGGTCTTGTAGTCATCGCCAAGTCCTTCTCAATTCCTTACTTTCCTCTCATTCAAGACTCCTCCATGTAACTAGAACCCAACAATCGCCTTCTTGAATTGAAAGTTACAATTTATAAAAGAAAGAAGGGGATTAAAGAGAAATGGATTTACATAGGTATAGAGAGGGAAAGAGTCATGCAAGCCCCAAAATAATTACTATCACCATATTTAAACTACTTTAAATACAACCCAATAAATAAACCATTCACATCAAATGCGGCCAATCACAATTCATTTAATTGGTCTTAAGTCCATAATCATCCATTCACAATTATACAATCTCATTGCATAAAAATAAAAGCTACATAAAGAAAAAGGCAACGATGGCAATGGCATGTAATTCATTAAAGTCCTATTATTTTTATCTCATAACAATAATAAAGCTATTATTATTATCTCATAATAATAAAAGATAATCATTTTAATCTTATTAAAAGAATCTCATCATATCTTACATGATGATACTAGTAAAACTCCTAATTATTATTATTAGGATTTTAAATATATAGAATTAATTTGAGAAATCCTTCTCACAATTCCTACCATACATTTAACACTTTAATATGATTAGTAGATTAATCAACATTAACCTACATTGGTGGAATTAAATAATAACTCAAAACAAAAATTCTATGAAAGAAACAATTTCTGTTTTTTAACAAAAAAGAAAAAAAAATGTAGAATTCAGCTACTGTTTTGGGACTAAACTTTCCAATATTAAAACTAATTTTTAAAATATGAGAATACTCTATTTCACAAGGATTTTCAGTCCTCTTTCAAATGACATAGGTCTCGTTTAGTGATTCCAACGTTTGGTATCACTTTAAAGCATTTTGTAACATGAACTCCAATCCTGGACAGAATCTGGAAATTCTTCACAAATAGCTTTACATGGCCTAACCTAGAATGAATTAAGTCATGGGAATACTTCAATTCATTAGGTTTTTCAGTCCTCTTTCCAATGGCAGGAGTCTCATCATGTGATTCCAACATTTGGTATCACTTTAAGGCATTTTGTGATGAAAAGTTAGAATTTCCAGATTTGAGTCTTAATCACAAAAACCTTAGTATGGCTATCTTATGTCACATTAAGTCATGGAAATACTTCCTAAACTTAACTAAGACCTTAAATTAATGAAGTTGATAAGTGGTATATTTTGTATATCAATAAAAACAATTTTAATGGATTTTACAAAACTTACATAGTTGCTGCCCAGAAAAACAGCAACCTTGTTTAACTTTAAAACAATTTTAAAATAAATCCAAATAATATATAACCATGCCAAAACATTTCTAACATGTTAATATATCATTAAGAAATAGCCCTAAATGTTTTTAAACAAATTAAAACATTAATATATCACATGTATTGCTCAAACTCTCAAGAACACTAAAAAGAGGTTTTTATAAAACTAGTTTCATATAACCTATACTACTTGTTCTTCACTTTTGATTTTCAAAAACATCAAAATTAATTTTTGAAAAAATCATAAAAGATTTATAAATGAAGTGAGGAACACAAGGTATGAAACAAATCAAATAGCAAAGGCCATTAAAGTTTCCAAAACCCTAGTGGCCGTGAGCTAAGTGAATGAGAGAGAGTGAGCTAGGGTTAAGGTTAGGGTTACATCAGCCTTACCTTATCCAACATATTAGGGTTTCACATAAAACCTAATTAGGGTTGCTTCCTATTCCCAATTCAAATAATTCAAAATAGAAAGAATCAAATCAAAATAAGAAACTTTCCTAAACCTTGAACAATTCAAAATTAGGAACCTAGGTTTTTCAAGATTTAAAAATTAGGGTTTCTAATTCCCAATCAAGAAACTACCTCATATGATTTTAGGTTTTCTTAAACCTAAAATCAGCCACCATGTCAATTGTATTAGGGTTTCAAAAGCCCTAAATTCCATTGTTAATAATTTAACAAAACTTCATATCAATTTAAACAACTTTAAATCAAACAATTGTAAGCATCAAGAATCAAACTTTAAACTATTTAAAACTAATAAAGATGCAAGAAAACAATATTAGGGTTCAAAACCCTATTAGCCGAATTGCACAAGGGGTCTAAACCCCATGACCGTGAATCCCAATGGGTTTCCCAAACACCCCAATTGCCATAATGGCTAGGGCTTCTAAAACCCAAGCTTGATGCATTTAAGTTTACATAAACAAAAAAGTCATCTAATCATTCTAGGGTTTCTAAAACTCCAAGAATCAATCATGGCCATTGTTTATAAGGTTTCTAAAACCCAAATCATGAACCATCAAGAACAAGAACCAATTAGGGTTTGAAAACCCTAGTGGCCGAATTCTAGAGAGAGAGAGGAGAGGGAGGGCCGAACTTCATGCTAGGGTTTTAACAAAACCCTAAAATCCAAAACACCAAGGGGACAAAACCCTAGAGGCCGAAACCTATAGGGGATCATCCCCATGTGATCTGAACTCCAGGTAGGGTTTTCATCAAACCCTAAAACAAGAAGAGGGAGAAACCCTTATGGCCTAAATCTATAGGGGGTGATTCCCACATTTCCAAAACTTTCATAGGATTTTAAATAAACCCTAGATTTCCCAAAAGAACAAAACCAAAAAGGATTCATCAAGCACAAATCCTAGAGGGGCCGAATTCTATGTGGGGTTCAAGAACCCTAGTTTTATTAATTTTAATTAATTACATCCATCCAAGCCATCATTTAATTCATGATCATGCTTGAGTTGGCTCTGATACCAATGAAAGGAATTGATAAAAAAGGATTCGCAGCGGAAGACGAACAACAAAAATTTGTAAAACTTGAATCCTTCCATCAAAACTAAGCAAGGAACGAACACAAACATTGAACCATGAATTTTAAACTAAGAATACATATTTAACAAATTAAATAAACTTACTTGATTGCCTCTGATGTAACTTCGAATCAAGCTTCAAGGCGGATGAAGCCTCAAATGTATCCACACGGGTACAAGACCTCAAGAATCCTTGCTACTCCACAACTCTTTAGAAGAAGCAAGCTTGGAGAGGGAGAGGGAGAATTCAGCTATGGAGAGAGAGAGCTCTAAGGATTTCAGCCCTTAGGGTTTTCTCACTTCTATTTGCCTCCTCTAATGTGATGGATGGTGGACATCCATTTTTGACCATGAGTATGGTCATGAATGATTGCTTATGTTTAGAAGTGAAATAGGGTGTTAAAACCCTAAGTTCCCTGTTTTACCCTTTGTGGGTAATTAGGTAAATGCCATTATCACATGTGTGTTTTTAGGTCAGATTGAGTCAGTTATTTTTGCATTAGGTTTTTAGAGAGTCTAGGAACGTCCCTGCAAAATTTCATGGCAATCCGAGCCAGGCTTGATAGAAAATAAAACCTTTTGTGACTGAAGGGCAGTTTGGTCTTTTGAATCACAAAGCCCTGAATGACTGTCGATCTTGTCTCGAATGGTCTCGAGGCTTTGGCATAAATATGTAAAGTGTGTTTGGTAGCTAAGTGGATCAATGACAAGATCTGTGGAGCCTTCTGGCTCTTGATTGGCTCTTGAAGCTCGAAAGGCCCTTTCAAAGCCCAAATTAGGGTTTCGACTGGAAGCGACCGGGATTCGATATTTTTATCAAACCAAAGCCTTCAAAGGCTTCAAAACACTTTCCTAAAACATTTTAAAACTTGTTTCAAGAAGAAGAAATGATTTCGAAAGCAATCGGTTAGCAAATTTCAAAACCCTAATTTGGGCCCGACAGGTCCTAAACAGCTAATTGGTCAACTTTTCCCTAAACCTTTAACCTCGGTCAATGCATTTTCACTTCAAACACTTCTTAAAACATGGAAAATCGAATCACGATCTTTTCGGAGCTTGAATCGTCAAATTTGGACTTAAAACGGGCCCGAAAAGCCGAAGAAAGCCGAAACCGGGTCAAAATGGGCTGAGATAGACCCACACAAGCTAAAAATAGCATGGATGACCGATGGCAGTCCACCAAAAAACGGACAACCATCCATGAAGGACGGCCAACCGTCCTAGGGTGGATGGTCGTCGATCCTCTCAGCCAATAATTGCCAGTTTTGAGTATTTTTTTCTGCCCTGGACTCTTCCAAGCCCTGCCATGTGTCTAGTTCGGCCATGGGGACTTTTGGATGAGTATGAACACCTTGGAAGACTGGTTTTGAGCCCTTGGATCATTCCTAGGAGATTTAAACTCAGCCATTGATCAAACTCAGGCCTCCCTATAAATAGAGGGCCCTAGAATCAGTTTCAACAGACATAATAAGCTTTAGAGAGCTAGCTTGGAGAGTAGAGGCTTGAGCAATTGCACAAGCTTCCCCCATAGCACTCTAGCTTAAGTTTTAAAGTCTTTGAGGTCCTTAGAGTCCTTGGAGTTTGAGGAGAAGGCTTGGAGCTTGAGGAGAAGGCTTGAAGCAAGGAGGCAGAGAAAGAGGTAAGTAGTTTTCTTCTTCTTCTTCTTATTCTTTTTCTTTAATCATGCTAGGTTAGGTTCTTATTTCCTTAGTATGTATAGGATTTAGTTTATTATTAATATACATGCATAGGCTATAGTTCATTATTAGCATGCATAGTTTAGGTTCCATATTTCTTTAGCATGCATGATAGGCTAGTTTATTTTTTTAAATATGTATGCATATTTCTCTTCTTCTATTCTTCTTTAGTCATACCATATTAAAAGTTTAGGATTAGGTGTTCATATTTAGAATGCATGATAGGATTATTAGTGTATAGGAATACATGTTTAGGTCATTTATATTAGGTTGTTAATCTTTTTAAGTTTAGTATTATTCTTATCATGGTTTATTTTTTATCACTTGGAGTGTTTGATTAATATATAAAATGTGTTCGAGGGAGCATGCAAAGGTGAGTCTCTTCCCTTGTGATTAAATAAAGTATGAATATGATGCTATGTTTTGGTAATAGTTTAGTATGCATATTAGGTTGAATTTAGGGCATTCTTTTACTATTTTTATTCATTGTTTTAGAGTTTTAAGTACATTTTTTTGATTACTTTCAAATCTGTCCATGGATTTAAAGTGACCTAAAAGTGCACTAAAACTCATTTTTTAGGCCAAAATCAACATAGAAACATACCTAGGTTCACATAGCTAACTTAGATTTGCATTTAGGACATTTTCATGGATTGTTTACATTTTTGATTATTTATTTTATTTATTTTCCAGAAATTCCAGCATGCATATTATAGTATTTTAGGTATTTAGACTAACCTAGGATTAGCTAGAAACCCTAGGATTAGGGGGGTCACTTGACCCCACTTAGGACTCTTCTTTGTTGTAAGAATTACAATAAGAATAGAGTTCTATTTTACCTAGGATTCTACTTCGAGAATAATTCTAAAAAGTGATTTTGAAAGAATTCAAAATGGAATGAAATTCCATCTCTCATAACAAGTGTTTTGATCCAACTCAAACTCTCGAAGCTAGAGTCTAAGATAAGATAGAATTTCTACGATTATGTGGTTTATTATAATAGGAGAGTCCTATGTAATCTAACTACGTGGACTTTGATCTTTATCAAGAAATTGGTAAGGTACGTAGACAGTCAATAGGACGCAAGTCCAATCTTAGGTTGACTTTTAGTCTCCTAAGATCCTTAGGATTGTGTATACTTTTGTACTATATATTATTATTATTATATATTATTATTCATATTTTGTGGTTGATTAGATAAATAGGATCATCATGATAAGATTTTGATAAAGCCCAATAGTAATTAGGAGACCTTTAATTAGGGTGAGGTGGGTGCCTACAAGGAGTTCCTTGGAACCTTCCCACTTCGTAACCTAGCCCCCGAATCCTACTTTGGTTCAAAAACCTGCTTTCCTAAAAATATGGAGTCAATGTTTTATTGAAAATAAAACTCTTTTTGTGGTTTCCTTGTTCCCTAAAAATAAGGTGGCGACTCCCAGTTTTTTACAAACTCTTATCATTTTTCAAAAACCCAATCTTGAGTGGATAATAGAGAAGGATAAATGTGGATAATAGAGAAGGATAATAGAGAAGGATAAATCGAGACGGATAAACATCATCCACAATCCACTCAAGAAACACCCCTAAAAGTGAATGAGAGGGCCTCTCGATTTAGGTTTGGCTGGTTCACAGATGGTTGCTTAGTGCTAGCTTGACCTACCATCACTTATTTATAGAAAATATTCATCTTATTAATGATTTGACCCCTCACTTATTAATAATTAATAACAATGACCAAATTAATAATAAATAGAAATATTCCCCTCTCACTAATTCAAGAGACTCACTTATGCCCTTATTGTATGTGACCCTTTGGGTTCACTCCAACCTAGTAGTGGACAGGAACATCTCAATGTCTCAAAAAATAGAAACTTTCTATTTATGGTTCAATTGGAACAATTTCAATTTTGCCATCATTGATAACACTTTATCAATAGGCATTCACTAGTCATGAGTGAAATTTAGCAAGATATCATGACGTACCCTAGATATGGGTGAATAGTAGAACTAAACGAACCCTTCATGTTACTTAATCATTTATCCCCTAATTTCACTGTTAAGATAATCAGGTATGGTTATAAGTCAACCCCTATCTTAACAACTTGTTATATGTTCTACAAAATATAATTTCAATAAGATAAACCCGATGAAACTGTTTTTACAGTTCACCTATCACTCTGGCCAAAGATTCAGTATGAGAATTATCTTTGTGAACAAAGCCTGACATTCTCTCTCATCAAAGTGAGAGTGATGATTCATTCTTGCGCACTCATTTACCTTCATACATAACTCATTAGAGCCAATGAGTGCCGATTACACCCTGAAGGTTAATGATGTACGAGATACTATCAAACTCTAATAACCTATGCACAAGATAATTATGGTGCCTCAGGTCTAAGGATTACCAAATAAATAGACGTAACATAAGAATATTCTTTCGACTTAAAATCCATAAGAATATTCTTGCAAATCATGTTCAGTGCACATATTCTCTAATATGCACACATATATTAACTATAGTGTCACTACACAGATAGGAAAGACTACCTATTCTCCCAATCGGAGTTAGTTCAAATCTGTGCTACTTTTAATGGTTTATAAACGTCCACTTTAATAAACCTATAAGTAGGAACTTCTTTAGAATAAATGTGTGTGAGAAATATAAGTTTCCATATCTCAATAACCTGAGATATATATTTCTCTTATCATTTATTCATGGACCTTATCATATATATATTTAAATATACAAGACAAGTTATACATTCTAATTAATATAATATGAAATTGATATGCTCTTTAGGATTGATTTTAGGGCATATCTCCAACAATATGCTCTGCCACATCCTTGTGGCAAACTATGGATGCATGGCTTGGCTCCATATAATCTCAAGTACAAGGCCAAAATCTTGTTGCGAATTAGTGGCACTATGCCACCAGCCAGAGAACCTTATGAAAATTAACCTGTAAAAATTAGTTGGATTTGTTTTTCTTTTGGTATAAGCTATGTTACCTAGACTCAGGTACAGCTGTCGGGTGTGGGTACGTGTCCAAGTGTCGGATTCGTCTATTTTTCAAAGATTTTCCACTAGTTTGAAGTATCCTACTGTAGTGCCCTTATCCATGTCCAAGTATTAGGTGCAGATACTTTGGGGTGAAGTGAAGAGTCCATATAATAGAGGGTATAAGATAAGAACCTCATAATATCATAGAATATGAAATAAACAACAATACATCATACTCGTACCCAAGACCTCTCCCTTACAAGAGGGGGAGAGGTGCAATTAGCCCACAAGGCTATTGACAGTTATTTAGTTATGTGTTAAGGAAAATGATGGCATAGCCAAGACTATGCAAGTAGAATATAGGCATTCCCAATATCATCTTTTTTATTAAGATTTTAAAAAATCAACAATGATTTTGTACGAGGATGGTAGGTATATCACCCATCTATACTACAATTTGGTTTATATGCTATCTCCAGTCTTATATTTTTGTCCAATGAGTAAACCTTCAAAATTCAACGTAGGGCCTGTTTGGATTAGCTTTTCTTAGAACCACTTCTAGACAACTTGAGGGGTGATAGCTAGGATGGCCAGCAAAATTTTCATATTAGAAGTTATTGTGGCAAAAACTAGGGGGTGCCAACTTTTGCAACAATCACTTTTAGTTTGAAAATTTTGATATTTGAAGATATGATTTGAACATAACTCTAAAGAATAAATATGTGAAGACTAAAGAGATAGTTCTTCAAACAAGCCCTTAAAATGGTAAAAGCTCTCAACATGGGTTTTTAAATTCTAATCCCATTTTTATTTTCTTGTTGATTTGATTTCCAGGATGAATAGGAGCTGGAATTACACCTTGGAATCGTATAAAAGGTTGGACTTAGAGTGGCTGTTTCAAAATTCCATGCTTACGTTCATTTTACTAAAAATTGGCAGTCTAAACGGAGCATAATTTATCCATAATCCGGAAATACTGGCAAGATCTCCTGAATTTTGATTTTCTCAGCGAATAGTTCCTTGGATTTTATGTTCTTATATATTTCTGTTTAGGCCATCTGAAACTGAAATCATCTTGTAGAGATTTAAGCCATAGTTCTACTAATGCGGCTTTTTATAGATGAACTTCAATGAATTATTGGTTATTAAATATACCGCCCATTTGAATTATAATGTTGAAAATTTGAAATGAAACTATGGATGAGGATTAGCTGTAAGCAAAGCCTGATAAATCCCAAGTTGAAATGAAACTATATTTACTGGCAGTCCTACTATCTTTTATCATCCATTTAAGTCAGCTTGAGTCTTACTATACAGAATATTTAAATAGGTATCTACTGGATTCCCCACAGCTGTACTATTTACTGTATATCTCTGTGCTCGTGTCTGTATTTCTTGACTGCTGTGCATCATGGCCATTCACTCCTCATTTATTCAAAATGTAAAGTATGCTCCCTTGAGTGCAGCTAGCTTGACAGTTGGCTGTCATTTCTTATAATAACGGCTAAATCATGGGCATTCATTCTGTTGAAGAGTAACTGGTCAAGTTAAATTATGGCCATGCATTTTCTTGAAAAGCAAACTGTCAAGTTTGATCCTTCGATAAAATTGACCTTGTGTGCTTTTCTGCATATTTCAACTGTTATTCTAGCAATTCCCATACTTAATGCCCAACAAAACAAGCAGAGACTTGACCAACCATACATTCATCATGACAAGACATCTCCTATTTAATGTTGATTTAATTAATGGTTTCTCAGTAATATCTGATTTAGGTGGCTACCATTACTTGCAGGGGCTGCTTCGAGGATCCATTGCCAATGCAGCAATACCCTGCCCCGAACGAACACCCAGAGTGAAAATTACCCAAGTAATTATCTAAACGCCTACTTGTATCCTATGTGCCTGTATTCCTGCTGCTAAACCTCTCGTTTAACTTCGTTTGATTTGAATCTTGTAAAGGAAAGGAAAAAGGTTTTAAAATGCTTAAGAAATAAACGCATTTGATGAAGTTTTCAGCATTTACCTTTCTTTTCCACATTCTGCTGCTTTCTCTTTACTGTTATAATGGAAGTCAAACTAAATCATTAATCTTATTTAAAACTCAGAATAGATTACCTAAAACGTTATCCAACTCAATATGCTTTTGACATCACAAACTTCATAAGAAACTAAGAAACATGACACTCCATCCTAAGTGACACACTGCCTGATAAGAAGATACTGAGAATAACTTAAAAAAAATAAGAGTAATTTTCAGGCTCTGGGCTTGAGTCTGCCCTCGTTTGCCAGCTTGAAGAGATGGGCCTGGGCTGCTGCAGCCTTGTTTGAGCTGAGTGCTGCGACGAAACTCACCCTGACTTGCTTGGTTGTGTAAGGGAACTTACTATTCGCCATGGAGTTCAGCAAGGAGGCTGTCCCTTCTCGGTAGAGTGCGCCGATCCCATCGGTACGTGTGTTCGAAAGTGCTTGCTGCAAGCTCATATTTGCCCCGAACCCCGGAACGCTAGTCAGACCAAATGCGCTACCCATATTCCCCCACCAGCCTAACAGACCCCATATAGCAGTTGGATGAGTCTTCCAGTAACTGCAAATAAACAAACCACCATGAAAGTTTTAATATAGTGGAGGATACATTATACCTATTTGTCTCCTTTGTTTTGCCATTCACAGTTTATTATCGTGCTGAGACATTATTACTTACTTGCATGTGAAGGGTGGCGTATTTGGATCAAAAGCGAATGGAGGCGTGGGAACACTCGGTGTGCCGGAAGTTGGTGGCGATAGGATAAGTGGTGGTGAACCGCTAGAAGTTGGAGGGGAGTGGTAGTATCCACCGCCACCCCCTGAAGGAGTTGATGGAGTAGTTGGGTCGTGAGTCGTTCCTCCACTTCCGTGTGATGGGGTAGGGGTACAGCTTCCTCCACTTCCATGGGAGGGTGGTGTGCTTCCATAGCTACCTCCTGAACCGTGTGATGGTGTTCCATGAGAGGGCGGTGTGCTTCCATAGCTACCTCCTGAACCGTGTGATGGTGTTCCGTAAGAGGGCGGTGAAGTTCCGTAGGGAGGACCCCCGTGTGAACCTGCAACCGGCGCTACAAATATTAGCCCTACTGATTGTTCGATGAGAAGGCAAAAGTTTTATACAGGTAAATGCTAAATGTTGATTATGATCATGAACTCTGTTTGCATCACCACCACCACCACTATAAGCACTACTGTACTATCAACCATTGTACAATTGTATTAAAACATGAATTGTATAGTTGGAAGTTAAAATATAACTAGTAAAACTGAAACACCAGCAAACTTTGCTAGAATAGTAACTTTGTGAAAAGCAGAAGTTAATACGACCAAAAAAAAGTTGTTTCATTGTACAGAAGCAGAAGGTCCAAAAGAGAGAGAGAGAGTACCTGTTGGGGGACTTCCTGCATGTGGGTCTGGAGAATAATAGTTCTTTTGATCTTCAAAGCTTGTAGAGATGACAGGAATCACAAAGTTCTGAGATAGCAGGCCAGCCAGCAAAGCCCACATGACAAGGGGAGCTTGTTTGCTTCTCTCCATCTCTATGTGCTTCTCAAGAAACCAACAAGAAGAGAAGGAAGAAAGAGGAGGGTTGAAAGATGAATTGGTTCAAAGGAATGAGCGGTGTATATATAAAGCATAAGACAAGAGGGCAGTAAATAACAGCAGGTGAAGGAGTGTGTGGTTAGTTGATGTAGTGCAGGAGCATTTATACATACTATTAATTACTTCATCTGTAGCAATAATGCTCACTTCAAAAGCCTAGATAGAGGAGAGAAGCACATAAATTCTAATTAAACATGTCTAACATTATTTTGTTCTTTTAAATCTCTCTCTCCTAAAGTTGCGTTAGGTAATCTTCGTAGAGTCAGTTTTAGAACAGATTTTGAAAAACCAACCATTAAATGACTTTATTATGTTTTTCATATTTGCCAAAAATTCAATAGCCATATGGAGGTCACTTGCATCAGGTCGCCCTTATATTAGCATTTTCAATGTAATGTATGTATATATATATATATATATAGATAGAAATGGTCCAATTAGCATATGCTTATATAAGTTATATCAACATGAAACTCATAGATAATTGTGTGATTCATGTTTTGAATAACTGACCGTTGGATTAGATACTGCACAATGATCCAATTGTCGATTTCTTGGAAATGTCACTGAGAAAAACTAACAGTTTTCAGCTGTCACAGATTTTCATAGCTATATTTTGAAATTCTGGCATTAGATCATCATAATTTTTGGCATACGTGATGTCCATAGATACAGTATCTAATCTAACGGTCAGTTGTTTAAAATATGCATTCCACAATTATCAATGGCCTTCATGCTTACATAAGATAATATACTGACTAGATTGAAACTGTGTAGATATATATTTATTGTACGTATACTATATGATCTCTCTGTCCCTCTTATTTTTGTGTATCCTTCAATGGGGTAGATTATGATATCTAGTTGGCCCATGTGCCATGGTTAATTACTGTCTCCTGCATGGGCATCTCTAACGCGCAATTGTCAGCTAGGAGTTAAACTCTCATCCCACCCCCACCATGAATGGGTGATATTTTTTATTTTTATGTTTAAAATTTAATTTAATTTTTTATATAAAGTAATTTGCCATTCAATATTTGATCTCTTAACGAGACCCATTAAATAGTGTGTGCTAATCTTATTTTGATGTCGGTAGTTTAGTAGATTTACTTTGACTCGATCTCTTCCTTAGGGTTAACTTTTAGACTCATTTGTTTGGGCGGAATGAGTGGTAATCTTTTCTCATGTCCAAAAATTACTTGGGTTGAAGGTTGCCGACAATATATTTGGATTTGGAGAGAGAGAGAGAGAGAGAGTGTACCAAAAACTCAACTTAAGTGAATGTTATTGGTGATGGAATTTGCAAAACATTTTTCTAGAAAAGTTCCCATTAAATGTTTTACTATCCACAAAGATCAAATTTAGTGTGTGTGGGGATAATATAATATAAAAAATGCACAACTAAAGTATAATAATTTTTTATTTCAAAAAAGAATTATACACAAATAAGAAAACTTGATAAAGAATTGGTAGTTCTAACGTTATTAAGAATAAAAAAAAGTAATTAAAAAAAATATCTCTAATGAAGAAGTTAAAGAGATTTTAAGTAATTAGAATTATAGGAGGACATAAATGTCATTACTATTTATTATAAAGGTATTTTAGTGAATCAAAAGTTTTTCCATCTTTTAGACTTTCATAAGTAGTATAGATATATAAAAGGTTATTTTTATCAATATTTTTATTTATAGTTTACAAAACTCAACACGGGAGCTATAATTTGAGAAATCCACCGCTGGATTAGATACCCTTCTAATGCATATCATACATACCAAAAATCACATTAATCGAACATCAATAGCCATTCAATCTATAAAGTTACATTTCTAATCAATAAAAATAGGAGAAATTACAATTGCCCT
>JAESVK010001396.1:944379-977894 GCA_017140935.1 Hamamelis virginiana | reverse complement strand
TCCTATATTGACTAAAAATCCCCGTCTCCCTCTAAAACTTATGTAAAAAAAAAAACTATCTCCGATTTACACTCTGAAACCCTACAAATTCAATTGTAACACATTAAACCCCTTTAATTTTAATGTGGTACTTTGCAATTTTAATTTTTACCTACAATTTTTATTTTCTTATAGATATGTACACATAAGTTTTATATGAAGACTTGAATTTTTAGTCAATATAGGATAGATTTTTTGAAAAACCGACTATTGGATTAGATATTTTTCCTTATGAATGTCATGCATGCCAAAAAATTTAAGTGATCTGTTGGTCGGTTTCTAAACTATATACTGTGAAAATCTATTATAAATTTTTTACCATTGGATACTGTTACAGTATTTCATAGTCTGTATTGTTGAAATCAACTGTCAGATAACTGTGATTTTTGGTGCACATGATATTTATAAAAGAGTATTTAATTCAACGGTCAGTTTTGTCAAAATACATTTTCAGTAATGGTTAAAAACCCAAGTCATCACATATAGCTTATAGAGAAGTGTTCTAGTCAGGAATACCTGACTTTAACTAAAGTCAGCTAAGAACACAATTCCTTGGATTTCCATTCACTTAATGGATGATTCTTCTGAAGATTCCAATCCAAGGACTTGTGTTCTTAGCTAACTTTAGTTAAAGTCAGGTATCCGTGACTAGTTTATTTATAATAGCTTATATATGTACATACCTATAAGAAAAGGATTTTATATATATATATATATATATATATATATATATAGAGAGAGAGAGAGAGAGAAAGAGAGAGAGAGAGAGAGGTGAAGTTTCTTGATTTTTCTTAATATATTTTAATTTTTCTGAATTATTTTCTTCATACAGAAAATAGAATTCATAATAAATAAAATACATTGAAAAAAATCATGAAACTTCATCGATATGCTTGATCATACATCAACAATCTAGGATAAATATTGCATAAAAAAAAAAAACCAAGCCTAATAACATTTATAAGCAAATAAATAAAAAGGTTAACTAACAAAAGGGTGCAATGTGTCATAAATCAAAACTGTAAGAGTCAATGTGTTGTAATATATTGCTGTGATTTTTGGCATACATAATATACATAAGTATAGTATTTAATCCAACGGTCAGTTTTAAGATGTATATCTTACAATTATCTATTAGCTTCATACTTACTTTAGTTAAAGTAAGTATATGCTAATAGGATCATTTTCCTTTATATAATATAGCTGAAATTGAATTTCAAACACATGGATCCCATCTTCATGAATATGAAAACAATTTTACTGTAACGTACACCAATATGAAATCTAAACTGGTAGGTCTCTTAGAGCATCTCCAATGCAAAAGCCAAATTTGGCATCCCAAAAAGCACTAGTTGATGTCAAATTCCAAGCCCATTTGGCACTTTGGAATGCTAAATTTGGCTTTTTGGCATCAAGGAATGCCAAAAAAGTCAAATTTGGCATTCCATGATACCAAAAAGCCAAATTTGGCATCCCAAAGTGCCAAATGGGCTTGGAATTTGGCATCAACTAGTGCTTTTTGGAATGCCAAATTTGGCTTTTGCATTGGAGATGCTCTTATAATATAATATAATATATAGGATTGAGGTTAGCCAATTATCCAACTTCCAACCCAAGGGTTTCAGAGATCATTCTGTTGGGAAACAGAATTCCCAGTACTGTTAGAATGAACTGAGCGAGGGGCTCGATCATCACCGTACCACATGAGAGGCTGTCTTAAGTTACACTTTAACATATATATATATATATATATATATATATATATATATATATATATATACATGCCAAAAATTATAATGATTCCATTGTCGGTTTTTAAAATACATATTACTATCACAATTTTTTCAGGGCGGGTCCCGAAGTTTGGGAGGCTCAAAGCGAACTCCTAAATTGAGGCCCGACTAGGTATTGACATAAAAAAAAAAAAATGCATGTTATATATTAAAATATATAATATTCTTTTAATTTGATTTGCTAGTAATGACACAAATTAATTTTGGATGCATATATTATTATTACTAAAATCAAGAACTAAAAAGTGGGAAGTAAAGTCAGGAAGGGGTTTGAAAATTTTCAAAACAAATGAACCCACATAGAGGAGATTAGAGGTAAAATAAAGACAAAAAAATAAAGGGCCCACATATTTTTTTTAGTAAGAAAGAAGACAAAGGGGTCCACGCTTTTCTTTTCTAATAAAAAAGAAGTCCAATCACAATTTGTATAGAAAAACAATAGGCCTTTTTTGTTACTACTCTCACCTATAGGCAGCCAACTTGGGGGACCTCAATTTTTTTTGCAGAAAATAGGAGCCCTAAGCATATGTTTCCCTGACTTATAGCCAGGATCGGCCCTGAATTTTTCATATGTATTTTAAAAATCGACTGTCGGATCACTAATAAAAGAGGGGCAACCTAAGAATTAATTGCAGTGATTGATACTAATAAAGGCTTAAAAATTATTATTTATTTATTAAATAAGGACCACAATATTGTACAAAATTACAAATTTTTAAACAAACAAATCAAAAAACGTAAAGGGTGATTTAGTTATAGGTCCTTTAAAATAGTATTTTAACCCACTTAAATCAAACGAAAATTCTGTAACCCATAAAGTCCTTGATATATTTACCGGACAAAAATACCCCCCATAGATACAAATTTTTTTTTCCCCTTTTCTTTTTGGTAAGTTTCCACAAATACATTTTCAACAAAATTCTCCAACAATCTTTCTCGGCGCCGATAACTTTTCTGACAACTTTCTTTGGTGCAATTTTTTCTGGCGCTTTTTCAGATGTTGACAGTCTGACAACCTTCCCGACATTTTCCAATGATCGTCTCCAATGATTTATTTTCTCACCATTTCGAATATATATATATATATATATCAGAGGTGCGGTCACCTGTGATGAAAATTTTTAAAAAATGCTCGTTGGATTAGATACACCTATAATGTATGTCATATCTGACAAAAATCACAGTAATCCAACGGTTGGTTTCCGTGAAAACTGACCGCTAAAAAACTATGACTTTTTTGTTCTTTAAAATGTTATAATTTTTTAGCCATCAGTTTTCTCAGAAACCAACCGTTGGATCACTGTGATTTTTATCAGACATGACATACATTATAGGGGTATCTAATCCAGCGGTCAGTTTTTTAAAAATTTTCATCACAGGTGGCTATAGAGGAGGGCACCTGATGCAAGTTGCATCAAGTGCACCTTATATTAGCACCTCTCTCTCTATATATATATATGTATATCAGAAATGTTATTATGAGGCCCACCTTACGCAAGGTTGCGTAAGGTCCCCTCCATATGGCCAATTTTATATGATAGTTCATAAAACTGACCGTTGGATTAGATGCTCATCTTATATATGTCATGCCTGCAAAAAATCACAGTGATCCGACGGTTGGTTTTTGAAAAAATCTACGTTAAAAGAATGGTGATATTTTGAAGAACAAATGAATTTCATATTTTCACGGTGACTTTTTTCAAAAACCAACCGTCGGATCACTGTGATTTTTTGCAAGCATGACATACAGAAGATGGACATCTAATCCAACGGTCAGGTTTACGAACTGTCATATAAAATTGTCCATATGAAGGGGACCTTACGCAACTTTGCGTAAGGTGGGCCTCATAATAGCATTTCTGTGTGTGTATATATATATATATAAACAAGTCTTGTTCTCCTTGAAGTAATAAGAAAAGAAAAGAAGATGGAATCAAGCAAATAAATTATTTATTATAAATTATCTATTTGATTAGAATGATGCTATAAGTCCTTAATAAACATACACTAGATTTTAGCATCATTCTAATTAATCAAACAGATAATTTATCTATTCTAATCAAAGAGATAATAATGAGAGAGAATGATGCTATAAATTATTTATTTCATTCCACAAATACTATATTTTCTTTGAAACATTCCAACAAACACCTATTCTACCATTTATCTAACAAACACAAAATCCCAAGCTTACCAATTTGAACCAACTCCTTCTAAACAACTCGCTCTCAAAAATAAAAGCCAATGCCCTATTAGTCCAGTGAGGCAGCGATGTACATTTTTACTTTGGGAGAAAGGTTCTAGGTAAGAGTAAAAATAAAAGTATCAGTATCCATTTATTTTAATATTAAGGGGAATTGAAGATAAGAATAAATCAGATGACATTTAAGTACGTACCTTCAACTTTGGGGTGAATACTACTGTGGTCTCGAAACTTTACTTGCTTGATTTAGTTCAACTTTTTTAAATGTTGTATCAATGTGGGACATTTATCTTACGGAATTAACATTTGGTTTGCTAAAATTGAGGGTTGCTAACTAGGTTGCTGATAGAATTATCATTAACTGACCGATAGCCCAATCAACATCCATCAATTTTAACAGGCGGAATGCTAGTTATAGTCCTACATTTATACAACTTTTTAAAAATTTGGCTAAATCAAGCAAAAGTAAAGTTTATAGACTATATTGGTATTCACCTCAAAGTTGAAGGTACTAAAATATATTTTTTCAATCAATAATTCTATTTGTCTTCCTTTTTGTCCCCCCTTTTCGTCCCACTTGTGCATCTGACCAACTTCGAATAGTTATTCAAAAAAAAAAAAACCGACCGTTGGGTTTGATGCTCCACTTATACGTATCAAGAATGCAAAAAATCAACAAAGAAAAGTGAGAGACCAGTTGTGGAGAAAAAAATTTTAAACCCAAAATCTTTCTAAGACCATTGATACTATTTTGCTTTTCAATACAGTAGGCTTATTTGATACCTAAACAATTTAAGATGAAAATTCTGAATTTTTTAAAATTGGCTATTGAATTGACGATGTTGTGGAGAATCGCATTTCTCATAAAATCTCAATTACCATAAATAAAATATTGTAATACTAACTTGTCACCTGTATAGGTGGGGTGTTCTTAATTCTACCTTGTTTTACAATTGTTAGGAGTGTATGACAATTGTTAGAAAGCGATTATTTTAGAATAAAAAATAATTTCTACACATTATGGGGTATTTTTGTATTTTAAAGAAAATTTAATTGACTTGGTTAAAATATGTACTTTTAACTTGAAACAATGAAAAATGACAAAAAAGTTTATTTTGCCAAAATTAGATTTAGGAAAACTTACAGTTTTATTTCTTCAACTAACACTAGTTTACATTGCACTCCTATACTTTATTTTTTAACACATATTGATTCATATAATTTAGATTTGTAACCTTTTTTATCCTTTTATTAGTCATCAATTTGATTACTTGATGGAAAACTGATCTAGACAGACTTATTGTTTAGTGAAACAAATTTTGGGATATATTCTCTTTCATCCCATAAATTTACTTTTTTTTTTTTTTTTTTTCTGATTTATATATTATTTTTAGCAAATTTATTTCTTTGTATGAGGAAAAATTTGTAATAAATAATCTACATGGGGAAAAATTATTAAATTTTACTATAAATTATAAAATTTTATTAGAAATTACTTCATGTTGCCAACATCTTATGAAAAAAAATTTAGCCAGTAACAACTAGTTTAACATATATAGGTAAATACTCAACATTAAATTCGTTAATTGATAAAATGATAAAAAGTGTCACAAATCAAAACTATAGCGGTCAATATGTTTGAAAAAAATTTAGGGGAATTTGGCTAAAGGTCCTCATTTATAAGATTTTCATGCCAAAAGTCCTCTCAACAAATTTTTCTTCCCAAAAGTCCTTTTGCCATGAATTGGACAAAAATACCCCTCCTTTCTAATAACCTTCAACGCCACCTACACCACCAATCCCGGGTTCACTACGTCACACCCCGTAGTGACCTGTGTTAGTTCCTTACGCCGGAAACGCGGGTCACTACGCCAGAAAATACAGGTCACTACGCCGAAAAATACAGGTCACTACGCCACGCAGGTCACTATGCCAAAAAATACAGGTTACTACACCGGAAACGTAAGTCACTATGCCGGAAAATACAGGTCACTATGCCAAAAAAAAAAAAAATTCTTATATTTTCCAATCAACCAAACAAAAAATTAATTAAATTTTTTTTTTAATTAAAATCCATCAATTTACTAGGCAACCAAACAAAGTCTGAATTTTGCAATTCCTCAATTGAAACACACAAAACTAGAAATAAAATCAACAAATCAAATCCCAAATATCCATGATTTCTCCACGGAGTTGCAGCCGAGTTGCAGCGGAGTTGCAATTCCTCACCGGAGTTGCAGCGGTGCATGTAAACACGATCAAATCCTCTCAAGCAGATCCCCATTGAGACCACCCCTGTTCTTCTTCGTCCCAGCAGCGGCGAGATTGCCGTCGATCTAAAACTATAGGTCATTGATTAGATCCTCCGATCCTCACTCGTCATCATGGCAAGGAAGTTGAATTTGTAGGGACCGAACCTCATTGAAGCTCTTCAAAACTTCAGTATGCAACTTCCTTCCACTGTACCAGAGTCTTCCACAATACGAAAGAGCAGGTTTAAAACAAAATTAATTGTTTTTAAACAAACTTCAGTAGGCAACTCCCTTGATGTTACCTCCTGTCCATCTCCAACAGCAGCAGCAGAAGATTCATCCACTGTACCAGAGTCTTCCACAATACGAAAAAGTTTCTCAAATCGTTCACGACATGCAACTTCCTTCCATAAGATGCATCGGCATCAATGGCGGGTGTTCCATACGAACTGCAACTCTGTTCACTAGGGGATTGGCAGTCGGGATGGCTGCCATGGTCGGTCGGTGGGAGAAGAAGATGAAGAAAGGGAGAAAGAGGAGGCATTGGTCCAAGGGCAATAATGTCATAAAATAAATAGATTTTTAAAAATTAGGACCTTAGGCAGTAATATCTTATCAATTAGTACTTTTTAGAGAAAAAAAATATATGGGAGGACTTTAGCCAATAAATAAGTCTAAAATAGGACTTTTGGCCAATTATCTGAAAAATTTATAGGAGTACAATATGTAAATTGGGTATAAATTAAAGGAATGAACCTGTAATTTCTCCTAAAATTTTACTAAAAATATTTTTACATGAAATAATAAGTCAAATTAATATAAACAATTGATAATAAAAAATATAAATAATAAAAACAATTGATAATTGAAAGAATTCAAAAGTTTCAGTTTATATATTGATAAAATAAAAACTTACAAAGTTAGATAGAGAGATAGACGAACTCCAGAAGAAGAGAGAGGGTTACAATCTCTATGGGGTTCGGAGAAGTTTACAAGTTGAGAAGGGTGGTGTAAACTCTGAGTTGCAAATGCATTTTAGACTTCTTAAATAAGAAGAGAAAAAGCATTTGTTAGGTAATCATGTCTTCACATGGCTACAGTTCTGGGTGTCGGTCACATGATCGACTGTTGAGTTCTTTTTGACTTATGATAACTGCTACAGTGCTAAACAGTATCAACTTTTACTGTAGCAATAATGGTTTCTTGTCTAAGAGTGTCACGCGAGACTCCTTTCGGCGCCTGACGAGTTGAACAACCGAGTGGAGACAAATCCACTTTCGGTGTAGAGTTAAAAACAATTTACCCTGTATGGAGACAAATCCACTACCAGGGAAATACAATATTTAGTTGAATAAGTAATCTGAAGGCCTAAAATCATCATCTTCATCAAGGCCAAGTTCTGCAGTTGATTCAGTTGAGTCTTCTGATTTGTTATCATCTTTTATTTCTGAAAGGGCTGTAAGAAGCTGATTCTTTAGCTCTTTTTTAGAAATCGTAGAAGACATTGCAAGTTTGTGCATAATCTTGTTTTTGTCCAACAGAACCTTTGCAGCATCAGCAGATCCTGAACTGCAAATTGTTGGGTGCTATTTGAACCAGCTCTGAATTCTTTCTGGCTGGATATGATCAGTATGAGATCCATCCCACCATTTGACTGAAAAAGTTCGAACCAATCGCGGAACACGATTATCTGGTATAATATCATATTTCCAAGCCATTGTCCATGCTAAACTAAAATGTCCATAATATAATAACATTTTAGGATAGTTAAGTTGCAGAGTTGGGGGACGAAGTTTTTCTTGAAAGATTTGATACCCTTCAAGAACCTTAGAAGGGAGGATATCTGGTAAAGGACCAATCATATCCCACCAATCTAAAAACCAGTTGGGGACTTCAAGTTTGAAAGTTCTATCAAAGAAAATCATCCATGTGTGACGATAACTTTGATTCTGATAGTAAAAAGCATAATACCAGGCAGTTTGATAATCATGATAGTTAAAAAAGGCTGGTCTGAAGTTTGCTGAGAATTTTCTTGGTTTGAATGGATCTTGATTCCATTATGAAAGAGAAAGAATCCGAAGGATTCTACAAGTTGAATGAGTTAAGATACTAGGATCATTCTTATCAAAATGATGTTTGAACACTGCTGATTTAGTGTCCATTAAAATGAATTCATAGAATTTTTGAGTTTTTTCAAAATCCAAAGGAAGATATTGAAATTTTTTTGAGAAAACTTTGATTGCAATTTCTATTGCTCCCATTCCTGCAAATTCTTTTTCCATGGGAAAAAGATCCAGTTGATCAGTTTTTGAAAATATTTTGATTTAGGAGGAGGAGCAATATCAAACTGCTCAGTTTTGTGAAGAGTTCTTTGAGTGGGGACTGCTGTCGCCACTTGTTTTGAAGTTAAAAAAGTTGCTTCAGCAAATGTTTGATTTTTAACAATTGCTGATGATGTACCTTGATCTTGTGAAAGGGCAAGATACTGTTCTGGTGAATATTGTTTAGGCTAAAGCTTGATTAGCCCATCGTTCTGGAGTAGTGAGAACACTATCAGTCATTTTTTCTAAAGTTCTGATATGTTCTTATTCTTCAGCAATATCTGCCCAAGATTTCTTCTTTCCTGGGACTGCTTGGGAATAGTAATCTGGAGTTGTGGTGAGGGCCAAAGATCCCTCAGAGTTTGGCTTTTGTGGTTTTGGTGGCGCAGCTGGCCTGCTACCACCTCTTCCTCTAGGAGGCATTAGAACGATCTCCCTGGAGGAATTCTCTAGTTAGGAAGTCAGGAACAGAGTTTGTATCTTCTTTAATATATTCTATTTCAAAGTAAAAAAATAGATAGTATTGCTTGCCAACGGGCAAAAATATGTTTTGATGCCAAGTTTTTCACATCTTTTTGTAAAACAGATTTAGCCGCCTGGCAATCAACACGGACTAAAAACTTTTGATTTAGAATATCACTTTGAAATTTTGTAATGCAAAGTACAATTGACAAGATTTCTTGTTTAATAGTTGAATAATTCTGTTGAGCAGAGTTCCAAGTTCCTGAATAATATCGAACAATTTTTTCTTTTTCATCCATTTTTTGTAAAAGAATGCCCCCAAATCTCATACCTGAGGCATCAGTCTGAACTATCTTAAAAGTGTTAAGGTCAGCTATACTAAGACACTTAAGTCTAGGAGCTTGTTGTTTAATAGTTCTAATAAGTTTGGTGTGTTCCTCTGTCCATGCTGGTGGATATTTTTTCAATCTCTTCCTGAGAGGAGCACAAAGTTGACTTAAGTTTGGGAAGAAGTCTGAAATATAATTCAAACATCCCAAAAATCTTTGAAGTTGAGTTTTATCTTTGATAATATTAGGAAACTTATTGACAAAATCAATTGATCGTTCAATAGGAAGAATAGTTCCGTGATGGATATATATCCTAGGAATCTAATCTTAGTTTTGAAAAGCTCAATCTTTTTAGCAGACAAAGCCAATCCATGTTTCTTAATAACATGGAAGAATATATTAAGATGTTTCCAGTGTTGTTCAATAGAGTTAGAATAAACTAAAACATCATCAATATAAACTATTGTGAAGTTAATATATGGAGTAAAGATATCATTCATGATATTTTGGAATTATGATGGAGCATTTTTTAATCCAAACGGCATTACATTCCATTCAAAATGCCCAAACGGAACTGTAAATGCTGTTTTGTATTTATCACTTTCATGAACTTGGATTTGCCAAAATCCAGATTTCATGTCAAATTTTGAGAATATTTTTGCATTAGAAAGTCTTTGTATTAAATCTTGTTTGTAAGGCAAGGGGTACCTAATCCATTGCAATACATCATTAAGGGGCTTGTAATTGATTACAAGTCTAGGAACTCCTCTTTCAAGTTCAGATGCTTTCTGGACATAAAAAACTGCACAGCTCCAAGGAGATTTACTTGGCCTGATAAGCTTTTTCTTAAGAAGATCTTTGATTTCCTCAATGTAGTGTTTTAAGAGTTCTTCTTTCATTTGAATAGGTATGGCCTTAGTTGGTATATTAGTTTCTTGGAAATCTTTAATATAAGGTATTACAATATTTTTGTTTCTTTCCCAAAAGGCATTAGGATGATCAGAGCAAACCTCTGATTCTAACCTCTTTTGAAATGAAATAATTTCTTGTTGAACAGTTCTATGATTTAACTGTTCTTCTATTTTCCTATGAGCAATTTCCTTTTTTAGAAAGAATAATTGATTGGTTTTTCTTTCTATTAAATTGAGTTCAGGAAAGATTGATAATGTTTTTAAAATATTTAAATCCTTTATTTGAGGAGGACTAATAAATTGAAAAACAATTTGTTTTTCTTTATAATTAGCCTGAATCCCTTTATTATCTACTTGGAATGGTTGGATTAAATTCAGGAATGGAGTTCCTAAGATTACATTTTGCCCAATGTCTTTAACAAGTAAAAAGGAGTTTTAAGACAAACTCCTCCATTGCAGGCATGTGCATTAGTGAGTTTATAATTAATTTGAAGTTTATTACCATTTGCAGCATTTAATCTTTCCTTTGTAGTCTCAAAGTATTTGATAGGAACTAATCTTTCTTGAATACAATTGAGATCAGCACCAGAATCAATTAATGCTATAGTATCAATTTCATACTCTTTATTAATTATAATAGTTAACTTAACATGCCATTTTTGGTAATTAATCCTAGTCAATAAATGGAGGTAGGGGTCATTTTCAGTTTCTGGAATCTCATAATCTGATCCTTTAGAATCTGATTCTAAGTCTTCAATATTTTTATCTGTTGGTAGAGATAAAAGTTTATCATTAGAGGCTTTGTTTTTTTGATAGTGCAATAGTAATCTAGTAACCTTTATTTTTAGATCACTGATATCTCTTTCACTATTGATTTTTAATTCTTTTAAACTTTTACTAAGCCGATTACATTCTTGTTGAAGATCTTTTATAGTAACATTTTTATCCTGATTTTCAGATTTAAATCTATCAAAGATCTCTTTTAAATCATAAGAGGTTTTATTAGATTGTGGTTGTTTATGTTTTTGTTCAAGATCTTTTTTAAGTCTGATAAGAAATGCTTTTCGTTTTTCTAAATCTTTTATTTCATCAATAAAATCAATGAGAATATCTTGTTCCTTAGTTAGTGTATTAATACATTTACAGTTATCTTTAATTCCTTCTTCTGATTCTTCAGGATTGTCATCCTCATCAGCAGAAGAATATATTTCATCAATTTGAAGTCCTTCTTCTTCAACATTAGATTCTTCTGACTGAAGGAATAGATGTGATAGAATTTGTTTGAATTTATCTGAAATTTCTAAAGCATCAATTTTTTGTTTCATGGGACATTGTCTTGAAATGTGGCCAAATCTTCCACATTTAAAACAAGGGCCAGTAGATTTATTGGATGAATTATTATTAGTTTTGCTAGAGGATGGTTGTAACCATTTTTCTGTAAAGTTTTGACCAGGTTTTTTAACCCTAGTGTTTCTTCTATGAAAAGGTTTTCTAGAAGTTGTAGGTGTAGTAGCATTAGTTGTGTTTGTTTTAACACTTTTTTTCTTAGCTTTTTTCTCTTTCTTTTTAGCCTTTGTTGAAGGGGCTAAAGATTGAGGTGAGAAGCCAAATTGTTCACAGAAAGAACCTAGTTCTTTCTTTCCTTCTTTTCTATCATTCTTTTCTTGTTGCCTAAGTTTATAATCAGTACATCTAGCAATCCCCTCAGCCTGGATTGTGCTGATTAGATCACCATATGTAAGATCATCATATGGAATTATCCCATTATTTTGTTCTCTTAGTTTGGTTCTAACTTTATCTCCAAAATGAGTTGGAAGACAAGCTAAGAATTTTTCTTTCCAAAAGAGTTGGCTACAATCTTCTCTCATCATTACCTTTGTGAGGAAGATGACTTTATACCAACGAAAATCTTCAAGTTTTGGACACTTTAAGTTAGATAAAAGATCAGAATCTTTGTCTTTAAGTTTAGAAGGATCTCCAATAAAATGTTTAGTTATGGCGAAGATTAAGGTTGCAACTGCATCCTGAATATCTTCTCCATCTTCATTTTTAATAGAAATACCTAATCGATCAGTTTTAACAGCGTTAAGGATAGTGTCACGTTTTGTTTGATTGAGATAATGATCGCATCAACTTTTCAGTTGACCAGTAAATCCAGATACTAATGCTTGAGCAATAGTATGATTAGTTTTGTCTGGATTTTTGGTTCTGTAAGCAGTACAGACCACTGTCATTTCTTGCAAAGTGTTTATTATATGATACTCAGTTTTATTATTTATTTTCCATTCATAGATAATTCCTCCTTGATATGCAGCTTGATGGAAAGAACCTCTCTCTTCCATAGCCATATCTGGAAAGGTAATTCTTGGATAGAAACTTCTTAAAGGTTGGGTATGATGAATTTTATTAATTTCCATTTGTGGTTCTTCTGGAAAGAATCCTTCCTTGTCAGAATCAATATAATAAGTTTTATCTAATACTGCAATAGTTTTGCCTCTAGAAGGCTGAGGTGTTTCTGGGACTGTCCCTACAATTTCTTCAATAATGTTTTTAACAGATTTAAATCTTTGAATTGTGGAGGACTAATAAATTGAAAAACAATTTGTTTTTCTTTATAATTAGCCTGAATCCCTTTATTATCAACTTGGAATGGTTGGATTAAGTTTAAGAATGGAGTTCCTAAGATTACATTCTGCCCAATATCTTTAACCAACAGAAAAGGTGTCTTAAGACAAACTCCTCCATTACAAACATGAGCATTAGTGAGTTTGTAGTAAATATGAAGTTTATTACCATTGGCAGCATTTAATCTTTCCTTGGTAGTCTCAAAGTATTTAATAGGAACTAATCCTTCTTGGATACAATTGAGATCAGCACCAGAATCAATTAAAGCTATTGTATCAAGTTCGTACTCTTTGTTAATTATAATTGTTAACCTAACATGCCATTTCTGGTAATTAATTCTAGTTAATAAGTGAAGATAAGGATCTTTTTCAGTTTCTGGAAATTCAGAGTTTGATTCTTCAGAATCTGATCCTGATTCTTCCTTATTCTTAAGCTCATCAGTTGGTGGAGATAGAAGTTTATCAGTAGATGACGATGCTCCATCTTTTTGATAGTGCAAGAGTAATCTAGTGACTTTTATTTTTAGATTACTAATATCTTTTTCACTATTAATCTTTAAATCTTTTAGTCCTTTTCGAAGTTGTATACATTCTTGTTGGAGATCTTTTATAGTAACATTTTTATCCTGTTTATCTGGTTTAAACCTGTCAAAGATTTCCTTTAAGTCATAAGTGGTTTTAATAGTTTGTGGTTGTTTGTGATTTTGTTCAAGGTCTTTCTTAAGTCTAATAAGAAATTCTTTTCTTTTATCTAAGTCTTTAACCTCGTCAATAAAATCAATGAGAATATTCTGTTCTCTAGTAAGTGTATAAATACACTTACAATTATCTTTAATTCCTTCTTATGACTTTTCAGGATTTTCATCCTCATTAGCAGAAGAATATATTTCATCTATTTGAAGTCCTTCTTCTTCAATATCAGATTCTTCTGATTGAAGAAATAAGTGTGATAGAATTTGTTTAAATTTATCTGAAATATCTAATTCATCAATTTTTGTTTCATGGGGCATTGTCTTGAAATGTGTCCAAATCTTCCACATTTAAAACAAGGGCCATTAGATTTATTAGATGAATTGTTCTTAATTTTACTGGAGGATGGTTGTAGCCATTTATCTATAAAGTTTTGACCAGGTTTTTTAGTCCTAGTATTTCTTCGGAAAGGTTTCCTAGAAGTTGTAGGTGTTGTTGTACTAGCTGTATTAGTTTTAACACTTCTTTTCTTGGCCTTTTTCTCTTTCTTTTTAGCCTTTGTAGAAGGAGCTAAAGATTGAGAAGAGAAGCCAAATTGTTCACAGAAAGATTCTAGTTCTTTCATTCCTTCTTTTCTATCCTTTTTTTCTTGTTGTCTGAGTTTATAATTAGTACATCTAGCAATTCCTTCAGCTTGGATTGTGCTGATTAAATCGCCATATGTATGATCATCATATGGAATAATTCCATTATTCTGTTCTCTTAGTTTGGTTCTAACTTTGTCTCCAAAATGAGTTGGAAGACCTGTTAGAAATTTCTCTTTCCAAAAGAGTTGGCTGCAATCTTCTCTCATCATAACTTTTGTGAGGAAGATGTCTTTATACCAACGAAAATCTTCAAGTTTTGGACATTTTAAATTTGATAGAAGATCAGAGTCTTTATCTTTAAGTTTAGAAGGATCTCCAATAAAATGTTTAGTTATGGCGAAGATTAAGGTTGCAACTGCATCCTGTATATCTTCTCCATCCTCATTCTTAATAGAGATACCTAAACGATCAGTTTTTATGGCGTTAAGAATAGTATCGCGTTTTGTCTGATTGAGATAATGATCCCACCAACTTTTCAGTTGACCAGTAAATCCAGATACTAATGCTTGAGCAATAGTATCATCAGTCGTGTTTGGATTTTTGGTTCTGTAAGCAGTACAGACCATTGTCATTTCTTGCAAAGTGTTGATTATATGATACTCAGTTTTATTATCTATGTTCCATTCATAGATAATTCCTCCTTGATATGTAGCTTGATGGAAAGAACCTCTTTCTTCCATAGCCATATCAGGAAAGGTAATTCTAGGATAGAAACTTCTTAAAGGTTGTGTATGATGAATTTTATTAATTTCCATTTGTGGTTCATCTGGCAAGAATCCTTCTTTATCATAATCAGTATCATAAGTTTTATCTAAAACAGCAATAGTTTTGCCTCTAGAAGGCTGAGGTGTTTCTGGGACTGTTCCTACAATTTCTTCAATATTTTTTAATTTATCCTCAATTATTTTAAAAATATCTTTTGATAGTTCTTTGTTAGCCTTCTTAGAAATTTCATGTGGTCTAAATAAAGGAGTATCATCAGCTTTTGCCGGCTGAGAAACCTCTTTTTGGACCAAGTTCTCAACCCGAGCGAGTTGTTCACCTATAGTTACAAGATGTTGATTTGTGAAATTATTTTGTTCAAGAATTTAAGTTATTTCCTTATCTTCAGAGACTTTCTTATAAGGGGAAGCTATAACTGTAGTTCCTCTTATAGGGATTTCAAATTGTTCAGTTGGCGGATGAACAGATTCCCTGAAAGTATTTGGAGATACTTGCCAAGTTTTAGTAGTTTTGGTAATAACATTTAATTCTTTATCACTTTCAAAAATTTCAAGCCAATTAAAGAAACCTATTTGAATTTTATGGGCATTCATAAAATCATAATAAAGTTCTCTAATAAGCTCAGTTTCTTCTTTACTATATTTTTTGAAGTATGCTTTTCTAAGTTTTCGATTTTCCTTACTTGAAAAATCATCATTTAGAAGTTTCTTGTTAATCTCAAAATCTTTCTCTAGAACGTAGAGTTGAGGATCGACTTGTGAATATGTGGGTGACATATTTTCACTGTCATTATCCTGAGTTTTATTATCCTGTTCTGAAGGAGTGGTAGTATAATAAGGTTGGGGAATACTTGAATTCCTAACTCCAGTTAAGTCTGGGATTGTTTGTTCAAATATCCTAGTTGGGATAGAAGATGTAGAGGATCTAGCATCTTCTAAAGGTACCTTATTATCATTAGAAGGAAGTCGGAAGGAACTTCCAATGTTCCTACGAACAAAGCTGATTCCTACACTTCCGTCATCATATTCTACCATTCTTCTGATCCTCGAAGTTGTGACTTCAGGTTGTTTAGGTGGAGGAAGAATCTTTGGGAATTTCCATTCTTGTGGGAATGTGAGCTCATCCCAATGAATCTTCTTAGGAGTTATTAATTCCCCATGTTCAGTCTTATTTGTTTGCAATAAAAGGGTTTCACCTCTAGTTGAAAGAACTTTAGCTTTTCTGTCTAAAAAGGTAGTGAAAACCTTGTATCTTATTCTAGAAAGTAGAATGATAGGATAAGCTCCCGTCAGAGTTTCAGAGTTGTAAACTTGTAAGTTTAAGGTAAGAACCTTCATAATATGTTCATCCTTAAGGCTTACACTGAAGTTGGGAAAACAGTTAAAATAAATAGGTCCATCATGTAGACCAGCTTCTATTCCTCCTAGCATAGATTTATCAAAGTTAAGCAGTCTACAATCTCTTAATGCCATAATTATGGACATATTAAGGCATTCCCTCATTAAGGGTTTAACTGCTACTTGGACTAATCTTAAATGGAGAAAGTTAAAGCCTTCCTGTTTATATCTATTAATAGATTCTTGATCAAAAAGTTGAATAGTTTCGAACTCATTTTTGAGCTCAAGAGTTTTTTCTTCAGTTTTGATATTTAGATCGGAAAAGGACTCAAAGGTACCCGATGATAAATATCTCTTCCAGGTACTTTAGGAATCTTCCGGTTATCAAAGTTTACATTATCCATATTAATATTTGTCTCTTGTTTATTAACAGTTTCCTTTTCTTTTCCCTTTCGGGAGGACGATGATGCCTTCGACAGAGTTCGTGAAAGGAAACTCATGTCGGTTGTAACCCTAGGATTGCCTCATTCGGCGATCTACCCTAGGTACCGAAGGTCTGCCTAAAGCCTACCTCACTGCCCGACTTACGATCCTGCGGCGAGACTTACCGTCGGCGAATCTGACTCTAAACCGAACCTAAGCTACAGTCAACCCATGCTTCCACTCATATATATATATATATATATATATATATATATATATATATATATCACCTTAATTTTCAAGAATTCAAATTCTTGAAAATTTTCCGTTCTTGTGAATTAAAGAAGACACTTGGCACAGATTTGGTGAAAGGCCCACAAAACTGAAAAGTGAAAACAGAGATTAGGGGCAGTTTGCTCTTTCCTCAATTGCGAAGGATGAGTAGGGCGGAATCAGGATTTTTTCTCCGGAGGGCCAAAATTTTAATGTAGGAGAAATATTTTTCTTTTATATGAAAGCACCGTAAAATAACCATTTTTATAATATTTAAAATTATAATTTTAGAAAATATTAGTACTAGAATCGTAATACCATAAAAATTCAAACAAATTTATTTGGAGATGATACTATTCAACCTAAGGATTCGAAAGGTTAAATAGTATTTACATCCGAATTCAGTATAATCCATAAGAGTTTGTTAAAGTTCGTGGTTTATAGTTCAAAATAACCTATTTTAAGGTCATATTTTTTCTTCAAATTTAATTGAGTATAATTCTCTCTTTTTAGACCTTTTTTGGATTATTATATATATGTTATATATATGATTCAAGTTTGCTCAAAACAATTTTGTAAAAAATGAATTGTTTTCACCTTAATTGAGAAAGGTAAAAATATAAATGCATGATATTTGTGTAAGCCCCTATCCGAAATTCCCTTTCTTTCCTTAACATTCCCGGCCTCTAATGTCTCTTTTTCTTCTTTCTCTCTTGTTGACGCTTCAATCCATTTCCAAAATTTTAATTCTAATTTGTTCCTTCAATTTTATTATTATATCAAGGGTGCCGGTCTTTAGAGTGGTTGTGTAATATATATAAAATAACATGAATGCGATTATAAGATACACCTAACGTGATCTCAATAGGGCCAAATGTAGATCATATTTTGAAAAATTGACCGTTAGATTAGATGATCTGTTTATCAATTTCATGGTCGCAAAAAGATCATAGTGATTCAACGGTCAGGTTTATAAAAAACAGTTACTAGGAAAAAATGGCGATATTTTGAAGAACAAAAATGTCACAATTTTTGACAGTGATATTTGTCAAAAATCGACTGTTGGATCATTGTGATTTTTTGCGAACATGAAATTGTTAAGCAGTTTATCTAATCTAACGGTTAGTTTTCAAAATATACTCTATATTTGGCATTATTGAGATCATCTTACGTAACTTTATGTAAGGTACAATTTATAATAGCATCCCTTAATATATATATATATTCCAAAAAATCAGGGGAACATGGCCCCCTTCCCCTCCCTCTAGTTCCGCCCCAGAGGATGAGTATTGGCAGAGCAGTAGTTGAAGTTGCAGAGAAACGTTGGAAGAGGAGGTTGAAATAATAAAGAAGACAGCCAAGGCGTTCGTGGTGTCAATTTTGCTAAGGCTTAATGAATATTCAAATCATGTTTTGACTAACTTTGTACCATGACAGTGAGAGAGGAGGTGTTAGAGAGAGAGAGAGAGAGAGAGAGAGAGAGGGGTAGGTGCAATTTTAATTCATTGGCTGTGAGACAGCCAGGCAGCTGCCCCATTCTGCAGTGAAGCCTAAGTCGTCGTAGTCAGAGTCACTGAGACCACCAGCTCAGCACTGAATGCGCATTTGGCCACCATAACAAATTTTATGAGTGGAAGTTTTCACCTGTAAATGTATTATTAACCCCATAACTATGCCAACCTAATTTTACTTGTCATATTAACTCTTCCTTTACACAAATCTAAGAGTAGCAAAAAGAATTTTCAACCCAAACTCCAAATTTTTACCGTAAAAGCCTAATCAATTATTTTAAATTGGGATCAATTAGACACAAATTATTTTTTAGAAAGACTATTTTGACCCTTTTATTATTTGGTTTGTTATGTTTTCATTTTTAAATTATATTATATTGTATTCCTTAAATTATCTCATACTTTGTTTAAATTTTCAAATTTTAAATTAAAATTAAGTGTGTTCCGATTAATATGTCAAATCATATTCCTATTTTCTAGTTCTCTCTCTCCCTCCCGCCCACCGTCCGTCCATAAGACCTACTACTGAGAGTACTTAGACTGTGCTTATCCTGATATCTTTAATTAACTTAAAAAAAAAGAAACAGCCATTCCATGTGTACCTTTCAATATGTATTGCATTAGTGTGCACACCCCTCCATCTCTTTTAGAATGTATTGCATCTCTTTCTTTAGTTAATTAAGAAAGGGTATTAATGTATTTCTACGTGCTCGAATCCAAAATTTTTCATTTAAAAATTAAGATATATACATGCCACTAAACATGGTCCGATCATCAACCTCCCACCCCCCACCTCCCACCCCCCTTTTTTATGTTTTATTTTTTAGTTCTTTTCACTCTTGGATACATTTTTTTTTCCATACAATGGGCTTACATAAAAGATATATATTTTTTCACTCTTGTACTTTTTTTTCCCAATAGAGTGGGCTTACATAAAAGATATTTGAGGTGCTCTCACTTGTCAAAATGTAAGTGCTCTCTCTCTCTCTCTCTCTCTCTCTCTCATTGAAGGTTCTCACTTGCCAAAATGTAGGCTTTTCAATTAATTTTGAAAATTTTCTGCTAAGATATATATGATCTCGTACATGGCGGTGTTCATATTTAAAATTTAAAAAAAGAAGAAGAAGAAGTTTAATTACATAATTAAGCTATTAGGTAAGAGCTGTTCAAATCATGAGTCTTTAAATATCACATTAATTATATAAATATGAAATATGGGGGCAGCAGGTGCTATAGCAGTGGGGATGGCCTTTGAAAATTTAAGTCCTGTACAAATTGCAAGTAGTACATTTCTCCCTGTCTCTCTCTCTATGTTCTGTGTGGGTAAATATTGAAAAATTTTGAGTTTGGTTGGGTTAATATCACGTGGAGGAGGGGTCATTGTAATTATGGCGATACCAGCCTAAACTTTTGAAGCTGTCTCAAACATTGACCATTTGACCTGGCTTCAAATAAAAATACATTTTTAAGTCACTACTACTTTTGTGATAGTAGCCTGCCTAGGTTTCTGTTGCAGGAGGGCAGATATGTGAAAGTACAATCATAGAATTGGACGGATAGCTCGTCTCTGGCCTCATAAGAAACCGTTCAATGGCTGGTTAAGGCCTATCTGTTTAGAATGGACTGGATTGGGCATCAAAATATTATGGGAGCAGTTTATGCAACCTCTTCAACTACTAAGTATACCCCAATAATTCATCTTCCAAAAATACCCTTATGTAAATTTATCTTTAAGGATAAATTAGCACACCAACTTAAATAGATATGTACAACCCTTCAAGTAGATGCAATGAGGTTAATGATGAGGCTGAGTCATAAATGGAGTTGGATTACACTAGTGAATTCACTACCTATGAGGTAAAAAAGCCTTTTTTTTTTTTTTTTTTTATTATTTAGTTTTTATCAATATATTTTGCTCAATGTTGAAATGCGTTTACTTATATTAATCCATATAGATCTTCAAAAGCAGATAAGCATTATGTAATTGGGCTCGGGAAGTCGGGAAATGAAATGGTTTTGTAATTGTCATATCAAAATCCGATGTTTCTAGTAAATGTAGATCTACAGCTAGACTTACACTTGGCTGTGAGAGGGGTGACCATTACATAAATAGGAAGGGAGATAATATATAAGAAGTTTATGAAGTTGAAAAAAAACGAATTTAAAATGTATCTGGATAAAGCAAGTAGCTGAATAAAGCGCTATGTTCAACCAGTTGCAGATAGATGAGATGTAGCGTATAAGGACCGGATTCAAGAATTTAAGGAGCATGTCAGTTCAACAGTTGAAACTAGAGAGACAATTGATCTTAATTAGGCATCTGTTGCAAACTTTTGGAATGTAACTCTATCATTAGGCATTTTGCAACTTTAAATATGTTTCCTAAGTTTTATTTCATTGATGGAGAAAGTAAATTGTATGTTTCCACATTTTGGTTGGTAGAGATAGGCTACTTTTTATAAATTTATGTACTTTAATGAAAGTGAAAATAAAAAATGTTCTATGTTATTATTTATCTAAAATATTTTGCTAAAAAAGTTAGAACATATATAAAATGTTCTATGTTATTATTTAGAACATATTTAAAATGTTCTATGAAATAACATAGAACATATTAAAAATGTTCTATAGAAAATAACAGAACATACTTGCTTTGTTCTATTTTATTCCATAGAACAAAACTACAAAACAAATATGTTCTATATTTTTTCATAGAACATTTACAATATGTTCTATGTTATTTTATAGAACATTTTTAATATGTTTTGTCAGATTTCGTAGAACATATCCAATTTCATTTTATCAATCCATTTCAATTTTTTCAGGACAACCCTTTAAGTAGATGCAGTGAGGTTAATGATGAGGCTGAGTCACATATGGTTTTAGATTACACTAGTGAATTACCTATGAAGTAAAAAAAACATTAATTTTTTTTTAGTTTGTATCAATATGTTTTGCTCTATATTGAAATGCGTTTACTTATACTAATCCATATAGATCTTCAAAAGCAAAGAAGCATTATGTAATTGGGCTCGGGAAGTCGGGAAACGAAATGGTTTTGTAATTGTCATATCGAAATCTGATGTTTCTAGTAAATGTAGATTTACAACTAGGCTTACACTTGGCTGTGAGAGGGGTGTCCATTACATAAATAGGAAGGGAGACAATATATCAAAAGTTGATGAAGTTGAAAAAAAGCGAATTTAAAAGATATCTGGATAAAGCAAGTAGCTGAATAAAGCGCTATGTTCAACCAGTTGTAGAAAAACGTGATGTAGGGTATAAAGACCAGATTCAAGAATTTAAGGAACTTGTGAGTTCAACCATTGAAACTAGCGAGACAATTGATCTTGATTAGGTATTTGTTGCAAACTTTTGGAATGTAACTCTACTATTAGGCATTTCACAACTTTATATATGTTTCCTAAGTTTTATTTCATTGATGGAGAAAGTAAATTGTATGTTTCCTCTTTCTGATTGGTAGAGATAGGCTACTTTTTCTAAATTTATATACTTTAATGAAAGTGAAAATTTGAAAGGCATCAAAGAACATTTTTCAACTGTTCTAACTTTAATTGAAGAACATTTTCATAATGTTCGTTCGATAATATCAAAGCATTTTAAAAATGTTCTATGAATAAAGAATTTTCATAATGTTAGTTTGATAATATCAAAGTATTTTAAAAATGTTCTATGAATAAAGTCTGAACATTTAGAATATGTTCTAACAATTTAGTCAGAACATATACTAAATGTTCTACAAAATAAATCAGAACATTTATTATATGTTCTATGAATATAGTCGGAGCATTTAGAAAATGTTCCAATACTAAACTCAAACATTTGTAAAATGTTCTAACAATAAAGTTAGAACATTTGAAAAATGTTCTATGAATATAGTAAGAACGTTTGATAAATATTCTACGAATATAGTCAAAAAATTTACAAAATGTTGTGAAGTGACCCACCAAACAGTTTATTCAAAAGAATATGTCCAATTTTTTGGTTTGGATTAATAGCATCAAGCATCATGATATATTTTAACTCGGTTGTTAATGCTACCTAAATGTTATGTTGGGATTTGATTCTTTTAGGAAATGTGATAGTAAAATGAAACGAACATAATTTTGTCTATATCTGCAACAAATCAAATATGATGATTACGCGCTCGACACCTATGGGAATTTAATATATGCACTAAGTACCCAAAAAAAATCATATCTTTATTATTAAGCATATAAGTGTGTGGACCAGCCACCTGACGGGGCTTTATGAGGATCCACATCATCACCGGGCGATGTGATTAGGGGGGTTTAGAAAACAAACAAAACAAAGGAGTCGCCACCTTATTTTTAAGGAATAAGGAAACCATAAAAATGTTTAATTTTAAAACAAAACAAACTCCATTTTCAATGAAAAGACAGTATACAAACCAGAGTTGGATCCGGGGGTTAGGTTACAACGTGGAAAGGTTCCAAACTTTCACTTGTAGGCACCCACCTCGCCCTAATTAAAGGACTTCTAATTTATTTGGGCTATTTAAATTTCTTATTAGAAACAATCCTAAATAATCTAAATCAACCAATAAAGTAGTGATATAAATGCATTATCTATATTAGTTATATTAATAATAAAAAAATACAAACAAACCCTAAGAACCTAGAATACCCTACGGGCATCCTAGGGCGGACTTGAGCCCTATTAGCGCCTACGTAACTTACTAGTATCACCTAGCAAGTATCAAAGTCCACGTAGTTCGACTACCCTAGGACTCTCCTATTGTAATCGATCACATCATCAAAGGTATTCAACCTAATACAAGACTCTAACTTCGAGAGTTTTATTCATTTAAAATCGTTCATTTGAAATCATTTCCAATTAAAGACTTTTATAAAATCTAAGTGTCCTAAACAATCTTTATCTTTAGAATTCAATTCCAATTAAAAATATTTTTCAAAGATTTTCAAGAAAACAAATCATATGGATAGGAATCTCATTCCTAGGTAAAAATCATTAAAACATTTCAAATCTTTTTGAAAATCATCAAATCTCTCATAAAATCATGTTTATTTCATAAACATTGCATCAAAAATCTTTTTAGGAAATCTCTCGAAGATTGATTCTTAAATTGATTAAAATACTCAAATCTGAGTATGATTTTTACAACAAAGGAAATTCCTAGGGAAGGTCAAGTGACCTTCCTAAACCTAGGGTCTCTAACTAGCCCTAAAGTTAATCTAAAAACCTAATATACTAATGTGACGCATGCTGGAATTTAAATGAATTAATCTAACATACATGAAATTAATACTAACCATGCATGAAAATGCTCCTAAATGCATACTAATTCTACTACGTGATCCTAAGCATATTTCTAGGTAGGATTTGTTCCTAAAATAATTTTTAGAAGTAATTTAAGGACATAAACAAACCCGGACAGATTTGAATATGAACTTTAAATTACTCTAAAAATCATGAAAACAAAGAATAAAAAATATGAAAATGGCATAGCATGCTTTCTACATGAATATACTAAATTACTATACACAAAAATATGCTAAAACGATTAATTTAAACACAAGGGAAGGATCTCACCTTTGCACGCTCCCTCGTACACATTTTTTTATATATTCATCAACAAATCCAAGTCAAGTGTTTAAATAATCACAAAAAAAGAATACAAAAAAAGGGTAAAGACTCAAGACTCATCACATGTCAAGAAAATATATTAACGTACTCATATTACCATTAAAATCACCAATCAATTATCATGAGATTCAAATAACAACATGAATATATCAACATTTACTCTAAACATGCTTACACATAAAATAATGGAAAACTCATCCTAAACATGATTACTATCATAAAATAATAACAAAACTAATCCTAAACACATCTAATCACATAAAATCATAATGAAAAATATCCTAACATGCTTGCTAAACATATAATCATAATAAAACTAACCTTAATCATGCATATTCACATAAAACAATGATAAAACTACTTCTAATAATGCATACACACATAAAATACAATAAAACTAACTCTAACATGCATACTCACACGAGATCATAACAAAGCTAACCCTAACATACATATATACATAAAATCATAACAAAACAACAATAACCCTAGACATACATAAAATCACAAATAGAACTAACCCTAGTCATGCATACTAACATCAAATTATAATAAAACTAATTAACCCTAGGCATGCATCCTAACATAAAATCACAAATAAAACTAACGAACCCTAGACATGCATACTAACATAAAATAACAACAAAGCTAACTTTAATCATGCAAACTACATTAAACAAACAACATGTAATAACTAATCCCATTCTAACATGTGCAAACATCTAAAGATCCATATGTATAATACATATTAAAAGAAAACATGAAGATAAAAGAGAAGATTTACATCAAGACAACAAAAAATTCAACTAAGATAAAGTCCTTACCTTGTCTTCTTCCTTCTTAGCTTCTTCCTTTAATCCCTCTTTTCCACCTTGAATCTCCCCTCCAATGGTGTAAAAATGAAGAACTAGATCTGTAGCCTCCTTCTCAAAACCCTAGAATTCTCTCTCTCTTTTTGAACCTCACTCTCTAACTCTATAGTAGTGTATTTATATAGTTAGGGTTTAAATCATTGAATGGTGGAGATTAATCCATAAAAAATCCATCCTAGGACTTAGAATCAATCCTCCTAGGGTTTGCAAGCTGAACCAAGTTCGAATTCATTCCAAAAAATCGAATTAAATCGGCCAAAACAAGTGGGAAAACCTCAAACTTTCCAAAATGAACAAAATTGGCTCGACCATCCTGATGGCCGTCCTAGCCTGGACGGCTAGCCGTCCTGGGCTGGACGGTTGGCTGTCCTAGCTAGGACAGTCACTTTAGTGACTTTCCCAATTTTTCCCATTTTCAATGGGATTTTGTATTTTGGCCATATTTTGGTCAAATCTCATTCAAATTTGATGGTTCAGGGCTCAAAACGACCGTGTTTTGATCCTTCACATTTTTAGAAAATTTTTGGATTAAAAATACTTGACCATGGTCAAGGGTTTTAGCAAAAAGCTAGCCAATTGACCCGGTTGTGTCAAAATTGGTCATGTGACCCTTCTTTGTTTTGTAAAATTGATCAATTATGCTTGAACCACTTCTAAAAACATGGTTTTAATATGAAATTGGTACTTGAAAACATGTTTTGAAAATCTTTTATTTTGGTGAAAATGACCAATTCACGGTCGATTTGAACAAAACCCTAATTCAACTCATTTTTACTCGTGGGATCGATTTTGGGCGAATCTATCACAACCATTCAAAGGCTCAATTGACACTTCAAATACACTCCCCACATCCATATAAACCTCATGAGACAATCTGTTTCGAATTCGGAGGTCATTCGGAAATTATACGAGAAAAAGGACGAAAATGCCCTTCAAGACGCAAAAATCCTAATTATCTATCGAGCTCTCATCAGAATGCCACGAAAATTTACAGGGATGTTCTAAAATACCTCAAAATTCAAATGCAATACAAATGGGTTGATTCCAATCCAAATGTACACATGAAATAATGAATTGTCATTTTCCTCAGAAAAGGGCAATATAGGTAGTTTGGTCTTTACAAGGCAATTCCTCACCAAATAATCCACTTTTCGAGTTGATCATTTGTATAAGTATATGATAGAAATAATTGGTAAAAATGGGGTGTCCACAGAAGCCCCTCGTTGGTGTTTCATGGCTTCGCCATGTAATACCAACGAAACAAAATGGCATCCCAATGTTGCCACAACAAAAGAGGGATAATCCAACCAACTTCTCACAAACATTGGAATCTATTTCCTGAATAAACTCGGAATGAAAATAATTCTTGGAAGTCACACTTCCAATTATCTTATCCCTGGAGTCAACGACTCTTCTTGGAAAACTCATTTTCCAATTATCTTAAGGGACCGGAGTCCTTCTTGGAAGTTACACTTCCAATTATCTTGGAGTCAACGACTCTTCTTGGAAAACTCTTTTCCAATTATCTTAAGGGACCGGAGTCCTTCTTGAAAGTTACACTTCAAATTATCTTGGAGTCAACGACTCTTCTTGGAAAAATCATTTTCCAATTATCTCAAGGGACCGGAGTCCTTCTTGGAAGTTACACTTCCAATTATCTTGGAGTCAACGACTCTTTTTGGAAAACTCATTTTCCAATTATCTTAAGGGACCAGAGTCCTTTTCGGAAGTTACACTTCCAATTATCTTAAAGTCAAACACATATCAACAAACCACAAAACAAGCATTTATGTGATATTTCACTCACATAAGCATACACAAATCATCATTTTATGTGATACTTCTCTCACATAAACACATACAAATTATCATCTTATGTGATACTTCTATCACATAAGATAGTCCAGACTCATCATTCCTATGGTACACGTTCATAAGAATTATTATTTATATAGTACTTCTCCTGTATAAACATTTTTAAACCATTATTTTATATTTCACATAAAACAATTCAAACTTATCATTTCATGTCTCACATGAAACGTTTTAAACACATTATTTTATGTTTCACATAGAATAATCCAAATTCATTGTTCATATGGTACATCTCCCATATGAACATATCATCAATTATATGGTACATCTCCCATATAAACCTTCAAAATCATCATTCTCTATGGTAAATCTCCCATATAAAGATCATTATTTTATGTTTCACATAAAATAATTTCACATCACTATTTCATGTCTCACATGAAATATTTCAAACACATTATTTTATGTTTCACATAAAACAATTCAAATTCATTGTTCATATGGTACCTCTCCCATATGAATCTATCATCAATTATATGGTACATCTCCCATATAAAGTATTATTTTATGTTTCACATAAAATAATCTCACCTCATCATTTTATGTTTCACATAAAATAATTTCAAATCACATAAGACAATTCAAATTATTATTTTATGTCTCACATAAAACAACTTCAAACTTATTGTTCATATGGTACATCTCCCATATGAGTATATCATCAAATCATTATTTTATATGGTACATCTCCCATATAAAATGTTTTCCAAAATCATCATTCAAAATCATCATCCAAAATCATCATTTAGTGATAATTTTCATGCAAAACATGAACTAATTTTGAGAAAATCAAAGAGGGACACACTGGTGGCCGTCCTGGGCTGGACGACTGGCCGTCCTAGCTAGGACGGTCGCCATGTGTGACCTGAAAATTTCGTTTTTAAAACCCCCCTTATGCTCATGTATGCTCTTTCATGCTCCTTCTAAGCATTTCTAAGCCTATTTTGCCCAAAAACTCTCACTCTTGATCCTCAATTATCATAAACCCAACCAAACATTGGTTTATACCCTTGTCAACACAAGATCATCATCATCTCTCCAAGTTCAACTTGTTTTTATTTGGTGTGAACCTCTCCATTTCCTACATACTCCATTCTCTTCAAAAATGGATAGGAATCAATCTCCTCCACCCTATTCAAAGTATCCATTCTTGGAAGTCAAGGCTCGATACAAGGCACCATCATATGGAGACTCTCATCCACCATCTCTACTCTTGGAGCCTAGAACACATCTTTCGTATATTCACTCCAAAGACAATGTAAGTTAAATCTCATCAATAACTTTTGATTCATATGCAATTGATTGAGTTGAAATGCTTGTTTGCATGTTGTGATTGTTGATTTTCATATCATTATAACTTTTAGGAAAAGCATGGGAGCCCCATTTCATAGCTTCACAAGCTTGTCAATGGTGCACACCAAGTGTTTGATGAAATGCCTCAATGAAGTAAACTTTGATTTTTCAAATCAAACATATCCTAATCATATTTCAATGATTTTTGTAGGATTTTAGAAAGTATTTGCCATGATCAATTACATTTGAAATATCATTTTGAGAATATGCATATCATATGTTTGATAAAATGCCTAAATGGCACCATCATCAATTTTCTTCTTTACAAGTCATCTCATGTCAAGTAAAGTATCTCAAAAAATTTCTATGATGTTTAATTTGATTAAAACACCATCAATTTAAATTTGAAACACTTTGGATTTTGGTGACACCAACCATGCCTTTGATAATAAATTGTATCATCCAATATGCACACATCTTTTTGTAAAAACTTTTTGAAAATGTATTGATCATTTTGGTTCATTCAAAGCATAAATTTTACTTCATTTCATGATATGTAAATCAATAGCCATACTTGCATTACATTTGAATCAAAATTCACTTAGAAATAATAACATTGACTTTGATGTGAATATAACACAAATGTGCTTATGCAGCCCAATTTCGAAATTCGTACACGATACTCCTTGGGTAAACTGATCAAATGGTGGGAATTGATGGAGGCACATCAACCTCAGGCCAATGCTGTTGTAGAGCAGGCAGGCTTCAAGTTCTTCTTAGATTCTCACTGGCTTGACAGCATGGATAGAATGGCTATGATAGCTCTATCTGAACTCTGGTGGGATACCGCCAACACATTTCATTTCGGGTTCGGGGAAATGACCATGACCCCACTCGATTTCACCATGATAACAGGACTTCCTATTGGAGGCCAACCACTCACTTTTTATGAAGAATCTCACACCAATGAAGAGTACTTGCTAAACATCCTGGGCGTCAAAGACGTTCCTTTAACCAAAAAAGGAGTCAGGCGCTCTTGGCTCTATAATCATTTCAGCATTCAAAGTGAAGAGGAGGGAGGGGAACCTGAAGATATTGCCCGAGCATTCATTCTGTATCTGCTTTCATGCACTTTCTTTGCGGGTACACAGGACATAGCCCCTCTAGGCTTCTTGAAGAGTTTGGAGGATATGGATAATGTGCACCTATAAGACTGGGGTGGAGCGGCATTAGCGACCATGTATCACTCCATGAGTGACAAATCACGAGATGCTGCTCAAGACTTCAGCGGCTTGGCTTTCATATGGCAGGTACTGATTTCATCTGGTGTCTTTCAATAAAATCTCTCTATATCTTTGTCAATTTCTTGATCTTTCTTTCATGCAGATATGGGCTTTCATCTACTTGGGTCTTGGTTGTCCTCTCTTGAAATAGGGGGTTAACCAATGGCTATTTCTAGCTCGCTTTGATCCATGCCACAGGAAAAATTCCAACCTCCATAGGTATGATTATGCCACTGCCAAGGCTATCCTTGTTGGTTTCACTGCAGAACAGGTAAAATCTCAAACCATTGTCTTTCTCTTAAATCTTCCAATTTCAACTCTCATACTTTTCATAATTTTCAGGTGAACTGGGACCCATGGGGTATTTGGAGGACTACTTTGGCTTCCCCCCACACGCAGAGCGTACTCCTGACACATAGACGAATCTTGTTTGAGGGGCCTGCTGGCAGATATTGGTACTTGGGTGAGAGAGTCTGTCGTCAAGTCTATGGAAACATGGATGCAGCTAGGATGCCTTTTTTGCCTCCTGCAAATATGCGTCACACTGATAAACTGAAGGGTGAGGCCCTGTTAAAGTCCAAGAGAGGAGTGGATCTTTCCGCTTTCCTTTTCTCTGATACGAGTTATGAGGTCTTCTGTCAAAAGTTCTTGATGCGCCCCTTGGCGACTGGAGAACTTCCTGAAAGGGTATGACTTTTGAGAATGCTTTCTTTCATCCCTGTAAATTCAATCACAAAACTTCATCTTTATGTCCACAGAGTCGCCGTTCCCGGGGTTAAAGCTCTAGAACTGCTGCTAGTGATGATGATCAAGACACAAATAAGCCTCCTGCCTTGCAGCCCGCATACTGGAATATAGAGCTAATAGTTGAAGATAACTTCGTGACTTCTACTATTTCACGACCTTCAGTCGATGAGGGATATCACATAGATCCATCTTATGAACAAGTAAGTCTTCCACTGAATCAAAGAACTACACATGCATGCCCACAGATACACTGACATCATTTCATTCTTGATAGGTTCCTCGAGAGTATTGCCAGGATTACATCGATCTTACCACCGCCATGAGGCGTGACCTTCGCAGGATGAGCTTGAGGACTTCCGCTCTCACTCGTCAACGGGTAACTTCATATCACATTCTCAAATTCATCTTCCTTCCCTTCTCACAAACTGATCAAACCGTGAACACCGTTTCAGGCACCTGACCCACCACGTCATTCTTCAGCTGGCGAGGGATCTAGCAGAGGGATAAGGAGGAGCTCTCGAAGACATTGACCAATCTTTTATGAGACATGGGGTTTCATTTTGAAAATCATATGTAATTTGTAAACATTTGTGCCAAAATGATTTTTCTTCTCTCTAAAAGTGTATGTGCACTGTTAAAACTCATTCACTGCTATTAATTCTCTCACTTTTGATCATGATTGAACTAATACCAATGTTTTAAAACTTGTAAATAGCAACAAAGTCAACAAAAATCAAAATCGGGACCCCGAATGCACAAAAACTCGAAAAAAAAAGTCGAAAACAAGCAAAATTGGCAAAATGGGCGGGTAAATCCTGGTGACCATCCAAGCCAGGACGGTTGGCCGTCCACCCTAGGATGGTTGGCCGTCCTGCCTAGGACGGTCACCGTAATGGCCCGCCTTATTTTGCCTATTTTGAGCAGTTTTCAATTTTTGGTCTTTTCAGTTTCTAATTTCTCTTCAAACCTTACCTAGGCCTATAAAAAGGAACCCTTAGCAGCCTCTACAACCATCCTACAATAGTTTTAAGCATCATGAAGGCTTTCCCTCAGGTTTTGAAAAGATTCATGGTGAGAATGACAAAGGAAGACAAAAAGGTGTTCGCTCGCTTCAACTTGAATGCATGCTTTTCTCTTCAACAAATCAAGATAGAAACCACGTTTCTCATTGCTGCAAGCCACTTTTGGGATCCCACAATTCATGTTTTCAACTTCGGCACCGAAGAAATATGCCCACTGTTGGAGGAATTCTGCGCGATCATGTCTGTTCCACTTAAAGGACCTTTCATCTTCCTACAAGTTCGGCGCAAATACACAGCAACTCTTGCTTCTCTTCTCGAGATCATTGAAGGAGATACTTCTACATTCATCGAAGGTACTCACCTTAATCTTCTAAAACTAGCTACTTCTTTTCTTCACCCCAGCTTGAATCAATTCACCACTTCACGGCCCGTTCAACATGCCTTAGTTTTATGCCTTCTCGGGCAATTTTTCTTCTGTTCTGGCTCTTTCTTGGTTCCATTAGAATTGTGTGAGTTAGTTTTACCCCTTTCTACATCTCAAAATATGATGTCCATGGTCCTCGCCGAGACTCTGAATGGTTTAGACAAACTTCACGCCGACCCCAAAACTCCTTTTAAAGGTAGCCCCATTCTACTCCAAATGTGGTTGATTGTGAAAGGAATCGATCGAAATACATGGAATCGCAGCGGAAGAGAAAACAAAACTTTTAAAGAATAGTATTCCATCATCGAAAGATTCTAAACAAGAATCGAACAAGCATTGGGATATGAGATATACAAACAAGCAAATAAATTTAATAAAACATAAATTAATCTTACTTGATTCGCCTTTCGTTTTGCAATCCTCGACCTCGAACTTCAACGCAATGAAGTCTCCAACGGTATCCACACAAAGGTAAGATTCCCTAAACCCTTCTAGTGTTTCACAACGCTTGTGAGCAAGCTAGAATGGAGAGGGAGAGGAGAGTGAAATTTCGGCCAAGAGGGTTGCTTAACCCTAGAATGAGTGAAGCACTCATATTTATAAACATTCTCCTCTTTAAGGGACGTTTGGTTACTAGTGCTAGCATGACCAAATATCCTTGAATAGAATAATCCTATTCTTGGTTAATTTTGACCTTTAATTAATTAACTTTTAATTAATCAAAATCAAACTTAACTTAAAGATAGGATTCCCCTCTCTCAAGTTTAAGGAACTCTCTTACCCTCTATTGTGTGTGACCCATTGGGTTCACCCCAACCTAGCAGTGACTAGGGACATCTCCATGTCGCCTAAAATAGAAACTTTCTATTTAAAGGTTTAATTGAAACTATTCCAATTATGCCCTCATTGATAACACTTATCAATAGGCTTTCACTGGTCATGAGTGACGTCTAGCAATGTGTCATGACATGCCCTAGGTTTGGGTGAATAGTAGAACTATATGAACCCTTCTTGTTACTTAATCCTTCATCCCCTAATGTCATAGTTAAGATATTTAGGGTATGGATACAAGTCAAAACCCTATCTTAACTTTCTTGTCATATGTTCTTCAAATTATAATCTCAATAAGATGAACCTTATGAAACTCTTTCATATTTCATCTATTACTCTGGCCAGAGATTCACATTGAGAGTTATATTTAAGAACTGACCCTGACATTCTCTCTCATAACATTGAGAGTGATGATTCCTTATTGACCACTCATATGCCTTCATGCAAGACCTATTAGAGCCAATGAGTGCTGACTACAACCTTAAGATCAAGGCTGTATAAAACACTATCAAACCCTAATAACTCAGGCACAAGACATCCATGGTGTCTCAGGTCTTAGGATTACCAAATGGACGTAACATAAGAATATTCCTTTAACTTAATATCCATAGGAATATTCTAGTAGATCAAGTTCAGTGTACATATTCTCTAATATGCACCCACAGATTAACCTAAGTGTCTCTACACTGATAGGAAAGACTACCTATCCCCATTGGAGTTAGTTTAAATCTGTGCCACTCTTGCCGGTTTAATAAATGTCCTCTTTAATAAACCTATGAGCAGGAACACTTTAAGAATAAATGTATATGAGAAATATGAGTCTTCATATCTCAACAAACTTGAGATACACATTTCTCTTATCATTTATTCATGGACATTATCGTATATATATTTAAACATACAAACGATAAGCAGTACCTTCTTATCCTAATATGAAATAGATATGCACTTTAGGATTGGTTTTAGGGCATACCTCTAACA